>JAHWFP010114613.1:7306-20203 GCA_023313725.1 Lithobius niger
TTACATTTAAGTTACGAAAACTGTGCCAATCAACGAAAACACTTCACATGAGTTTGGGCATCGAAGTCACTGCTTCTACAAACCTAATTGGTTTAAGTGATTATTTTAGTGTTTGAGTAAATTCATACTAAAAACACGGAAAAAAAAAAGCTGGTTTTTAGAAGGGGACCGTGAACCCTGACGTTGTGGGGGTGGGGGACCAAGAATGTTGAAAATGGCGTCACCTCCCATAAATCTCAAAATTTAGGTTACTTTTAAGTTTAGAACTATAATTTTGAATGGGGTTTTCAAAAGTTAAATTTTCTAAGTTAATACTAGTCAATACGAACCACTACCTTTGCCCGGCACGGCAACATTCGGACGGGACATCTCCTTTACCAACTGGCGTAGCTGCCTCTGGCTTTGAGATCTGCTGAGCGTGTGCTGAGGAGTGAGCGGAGCTGGGGCTTTTTATGCTAGAGGCCAGATTCTCGCGACCAAAAACGCGGACGGGTAGGAGAGCTACGGGGGTCTGTTTGGTGGAGGGCTTGGAGAACTATGGAAAAGTCGGCAGAGCAAAGGGTTTTTGCTTGGCGCCTTTTGAAGGAACAACTGTATGACTTTGGGAGTAGAGATAGGCCAATTGAGTTATACTCATTGTTTGGAACGTGAAAAAGGCCTTTAATTATTATTGATTGTTTTCTTATTGAACCACGATGTTATGCATCGCGGCTATTGAAGGAAAGATCTCAATAAATTCGGTTTTTAATAGCAGGAAGCCAGGCTTTGCATTGAGAATTGGTAGCCAAGTCGATTACAAGGAACAACTAAGTTTGCAGAAAAAAAACGTGTCCGGTAAAATTCGTAAGTTAAGTTACCCTAAGCTCCGGTAGTGGTGATAGCAAAAGATTGCGTTAAATAATTATAAAAGTAAAGTTTAAAAGTACCAGCAAGATGCTATAACGCATTTAAATAGTTTAGGTATTATTTGCAGCTGCAGATAACTGCTTTTAGCAGTTGGAAATTTCTCAAAAGTATTCAAGATCGTCACCGTAACTAAACTTAAGAAATATCAAACAAAGTATGTCTGTACATCAAAATGAGGTTAAGTACCTTCGTAGAGGAAGCCTCTCCTACCAAACACTAAGCTAATGTCTTTGACTTTATGCTTAAACGGGACGGAAAGCCAATTGGGCTCGAGATTGGCTTTATGCCGAATGCAAAATAGAAGAAAATATTTACAATTTTTACAAGTTTTGAATAATGGCGGCTGGCGTTTGCGTGTGTTACGTGTGCTCGGTTTCGTGAAGTTTTCAAATGGTTGCTGTGGTCGAACCAATATGATTTTTAATGTTCTGTTTCCGGGGAATACAGATAAAGTTCGTGGCTATTAAGGGTTGAAAGATTCAGCCGAATCGGTCCATTATTCTTTGAGTTACAGACGGTTAAAGTTGGGGTTTTCACGGCACTGCAGCGCCGAGAAAAAAAAAACTATTCGTTGCCGTAAACGAAAAATACCCTCAGTTTTTTGATAGTTTGAGCAGAGGTCGCCTCTCAAATCTAGTGAAGAACCGTGCCTTCTTTACACTGGGACCAAACTATACAGGTTAACAATATAACTGCTACTAGATGGCGTCAGGATATTTGCGAACGGTTTTCAATCGATGATAATGCCACTTTAAACTATTACTGGGCTGAACTGAATATCAACTCTCATAACTAATTGTGCATCTGTCTATTGGGTGTGAAGACGGTGCAGCTATGCTGGGGTCCTCTTCTCTCCGTATTAGGATTAAAGCATAAGCCAAATTACTGAGGTTCTTTTGAGTAAGACTTGTGGAGTCGTGGTTTTTTGTAGTGTTCAGGTAACACCCCTACGCCTCTATTCTTTGTCTAATTACTTACCAACGATTTTTATTTTGAACTGGCTTAAAGGTGCATTCCTCCCAACGCCATTTTTCTCGATTCTCCACATCAAGTACGACCCCAAAGGTCTATTTACTTCCCGTTAGTCAACCCATTGCTAAAAATCCGTTTTAAAATGTGGCGTCTAGGAGATTTTTTGTTGAATATTGGGAACTAATTTAATAGCATCCTGCTAATATTTACCTTGCTATATCCATGACGTTTCATTTGTGTGTGTGCATGTACCAATTTTTAATCGTTTACTAATAATTACCATGAGATCAAAAAATCTAAAAGACTAATGCAGTAAAAATTAACATTATTTATGTCAATAGATTGCCGAAGAGAAATTATAATATGCTAGCGTAAAAATTATAAAGTGTGATCTTAAATACGAATTCCGGTTTGTGACGACACAACTTTAGCGTTGATGCTGTTTCGTTTACTAGGCCCAAGGCCAACTGAGTTAATAGCTGCATTCTTCGTTTTGCAGTACGCACAAGGCTCGAGAAAAATGACGTTGGGAGGAATATACCTTAACTCAAGTGATTTCTTAAAATGTCTTTACTCAATATCCAATACGTAGCCTATTGTGTTTTTTATGCAATTTTTTTTTACTTTGCATAAAAAATACCGATAGGCGACCTGTTGGATATTTCGTAAAGAAATTTAAAAAAATTACTTGGTTAAAGTGGCACTATCACCGATTGAAGTAGGCAAAATCGGGTAACATCTAGCGTTATCCAGTACTATCTAGCACTCGCTTGTACCAGCCGATGGAATGCACCACGGCATTCTTTTAACGAAACAAACAAGCCACGAACTCCTTAATTACTGTGTGAAAATGTGGTACATCCTCGTGCACCTGGGAACAAGCTATAACGGTTAACAATATCAGCGCCACTAGATGGCGCCATAGTAGTTTCGTTCGTTTTTCAATCGGCGATAGTGCCACTTTAAGTTGGTAAATAAATTAGACAAAGAATAGGGAGGGGTGGGTGTAACCTGAGCACTGCTGAAAACTAAGACTCCACTAATTTGACATCCTAATGTGCCAAATTATGCCACTGCTTCGAACTCTTAGCGACATTTACAAACTAGGATTTGAAAGTCCGTTAATGTTTTGTCTTTTCTTTCAGGCTACTGATCGGGATGAAGGTATTAATAAGGAAATTGAGTACACAATTAAAGAAGACGAGAAAAATGGGTCATTATTTCAGTTGACGGTTTCACCTGATGATGCGGACGAACGATTACTGTTGCCCAAACAAGCGTTGGACTATGAGAAGCTATGCCCCACTAAAGACAGACAGTGTATTTTGGAAGTAATTGTACTTGCAACGGACAAGGGTATACCACGAAATACTGCCAATACAACTGTCGAAATCAGATTTATGGTAAGTCAGGGACGATTTCGCAGGGGGTTTTGCACCTCTGCAATGTTTGGTCAGCCGGCAAAACTGTCGGTAAAATTATTAAATAATTGGTTTTTACTAGTCGGAAAATTTATTCATGCACCTTTTCCAAAGTTGTACAGTTAAAAATTACGTTTGCCAGTGTTGGCCTTGCGATTTTACTAAAGAAGCCCACCCATCAGATTGCTCCACCTCATCTACCATAAATCTATTTGCAGACCGGGCTAGTCTGGCTAAAAAACAAGCCATTTTGATCCGGCTATAATTAGAGACTGGCTACAACTAAAGACTAGCTACTACAAGATTTAGAAAGTAAATTTATGGTATCAATACACGTAAAATGTGTGTCTTGACATTAAAAACTGTAAATAACATCGCATGAATGCATTTACCATTACTCTTTAATAAACCTAAACATGGCGGAAACCATTAATAAATAAGATTATCTGACTATCAAGCCATTTTTACCCGTCTACAACTAGAGACCGGCTGCTACTAATTCATAATAGGGAAAACATCCAGCTACAATTAGAGACCGGCTACTACTATTCATGATAGGGAAAACATCCAGCTACAATTAGAGACCTGCTACTACTAATTCATGATAGTAAAAACATCCAGCAACAATTAGATACCGGCTACTACTAATTCATGATAGGGAAAACATCCAGCTACAATTAGAGACTGGCTACTACTAATTCATGATAGGGAAAACATCCAGCTACAATTAGAGACCGGCTACAGTTGAGGTATTCCCATGCTCCACAGCACATCAGTTACAACGCTCAAGCCATGTTAGTGGTGTTAAGCATGTAAATCGTTCAGTTTGTGATACTAACCTGAAATTTGGCACAGATATGCAGTTTTGTATGACAAAAGATACTGGATATAGGGCCACCTTGAAATCGTGGTTTAGTGGCCGCCATCTTGGAAAAATTGCGTCCGAAAACAGTTTTTCTCAATTATCTCCTCAACGGTTAACTTTATCGAATTTTTCTTTAGAACAAAAATGGAAGAGGATAAAACTTCCAACAAGAAAGGTCCTTATCATTTTCTTTGTACCTTTAACCGTTTTCTTAGAAATGCGTAATGAATATTTTGTCGGCCGTTAACTGTTACGTGTAATTATTAATAATAGGGTGGCTTAGTTCCAAAATCAGTTAAATCGTGAACTTTGTGATACATACGTATAAATCGGCACGAATGAAGGTATTAATATACAAAACAAGATAATCTATGGAACCGTGCTGAATTTCATATGACGTCATAACTTCAAAATGGCCGCCAGAAAGAAAACGTTTTTTGGCTGTAACTCCTTAATCGTCACCAAATCAAAAGCACAATGTGAAGCAAAAACGTCCAGCACACAATTATGGACAGAAAAAGTGGTATACATCTTTTACGTAAAAGCAACCCTTGAACCACAAAACGTATTAAAAGTATACCACCCTTATTTTGTGCGAACGCTCCTCTTTTCAATGGGTTGTCATAGGGATATTCGTGTTCAAAGTGCTGTTGCGAACCCTCTAATTGGCCGAAATGGACATGTTTAGGATTTTCTGAAAGGTAGGGATCTATTCTTTCCATCAATTCTAACTGAAATTATTTAACTTAGACCGGGATCGTCTTGCGCTCATTTAAAGGTGAAGAGATAATGACATAGTGGCGAAAGTGTATATGGTGATTTTTGAATTTACAGTGTTCTTGCGACCTCTGTAATAGCCCGAAATGGACAAGCGAAGGATTTTTTGAACGCTGGGGATCTATTTTTTCCGTCAATTCTAACCGAAATTGCTTAACTTAGATAGGGACCGTCCTACGCCTATTTTAAGGTGTAGCTGTAATTGGTGTAACGGCTATATTGAATTTCAAAGTGCCATTGAAATGCGCATATTTGTATTTGTAGCTAAGTTAAACAATTTCGGTTAGGATTGATGGAAAGAATCGATCCCCACCTTTCAGAATATCCTAAGCATGTCCAATTCGGGCTATTAGATGGCTCACAAGAGTACTTTGAATTTGAAAATCATCAAATACTTTCACCGTCACGCCATTACCTCTTCACCTTTAACTAAGCATAGGTTGGTCCCTCTCTAAGCTAAACAATTTCGGTTAGGATTGATGGAAAGAATAGATCCCTGCCTTTCAGAAAATCCTGACGTTGTCCATTTCGGGCTATTAGAGGGATCACAAGAACACTGTGAATTCGAAAATCGCCGTACGTTTTCGCCACTAAGTCGTTATCTCTTCACCTTTAAATGAGTGTAGGGCGGTCCTTATCTAAATTAAACAATTACGGTTAAAGTTGATGGAAAGAATAGATCCCCACCTTTCAGAAAATCTTAAACATGTCCATTTCAGGCAATAAGAGGGCTCACAAGAGCACTTTAAACACAAATATCCCTATAACAACCCATTGAAAAAAGGAGTGTTCGCACGAAATAAGGATGATATACTTTAAATACAATTTTGTGGTTCAAGGGTTGCTTTTTACGTAAAAGATGTATACCACTTTTTCTGACCAGAGTTGTATGCTGGACATTTTTGCGTCACATAGTTCTTTTGATTTGTTGACAATTAAGGAGTTACAGCCAAAAAACTGTTTCTTTATTGCCAAAACATATTCCCCTGATAATGTTAGCATTACATTGTCCCAATGTGATGTTCCCCTGGAGGTTTCTTCCGGTGCGCAGGTGCCTGCTTGCATATCCCACTGCGCATGTGCGGCGCAGTCCTCCCTTTTAAAAGCGAGAGCGCGGACACTTTCGGTATTCATTTTCCTCCAGAGGTGTCTCCACGCCGCCTCGCGTTGTAGTTCCCCGCTTTCGCACGGAATTTGGATTACCGAAGATGGCTGCTCCCGATGCTCCGGCTTCATCTGCTGCTCTCCTTGTGCTCTTGCTCCCTTCGCTCTTGGCGACAGCTGGGTCTCCGCTCTCGACCTCGCCGCCACGAGCCCAATCATCGCTGCGCCTTGCACCGAGGTCGCCTTCGGTGATGGGACCGCTCCTTCAGAGTCTCCTCTCCAGGCTGGTCAACGGACTCCTCCTGCCGAACCCATGGATCTCTCTTCCCTTCGTCATAATTTATAACTTGCGAAAGACAATTACCGTGAAGCCAGAAGAAATTTCCGTAGAGCTGCCACGGCTTTCACCTGCCCGGAATTCTCCCTTGGACCTATCATCCAACTCTTCACGCCGGGGCCGCAGCGTCACACGCAGCGAAGTACACGACATCGTCCACAATGCCGTTCGTACGATGAAAGACAACCCGATGCCACCACCATCATGTACATGTTCTGTCCGTCACGCCCGCACTCAAGATTGGGTCACCTCAATTTCGAGCCATGAAAGCCACAAAGATTCCGCTTCTTCCCATTCAGACGGTTTGAAGAAATAAAAAAACACCATTCCGCCCACATCACAAGGCCCTCTGTTGCAGACACCATCGCCAGCACCGGCGGCCCAGTCCTTCCCTCCGTCCGACAGACGAATTCACTTCCCTGACGACACGACCGAAGACCCAACGCTACATCTTGCAGCACTTCTCAAGACTGTCGAGGAAATGGTTCCAGACTGTTTTCTTTTTAAAGCATCGCAATCTACGGATGCACCAGTCATTAATCGTGGCTTAAAGACGGTATTCGGTTTTGCCCTTGGGGACAAGAACGACAAACCAAGTAAGCTTCTCGGCCAATCAACAACCCTTCTGACGTGCCTCTTTGGAAACGAAGGCTCCCTCCTCGGCAAAGGTGACCCCTCTCATCCTTGACAAAAAACGACCTGCTCCACGACCAAGCCGTGAAAACAGCTTCTTTCGTCCGTTCGGCGACGGCGCCGCAAAACCAAACAATTTTGACATTTATTCCGAATGCGAATTCCTGTGCAGTGAAATCAAGATAGACTTCGGTTCCGCGCTCTCCATCCCTAAGAAAGCTGAAATCCCAACTTTTGTTCTATTCGAAAACGACAAATGTCTCCATCTAAGCCTTCGGGCGGCCTCCCAAGCTGACGTCCTTACCACTGCGGTCAGCACCCTGTGCGAGAAACTCTCTGCAGATGCAAGCCCTGAAGAGATACGCAACCTTTCATCTCTAATCTCCCAGCTCTTTCAGAAGGCAAGCTTCGCAATTTACCACTCCTTAAACTCGGCAACCAGAGCCCTCTTTAACAACACCCTCCTCCTCCGGAGATAGCCCTTTCGTCCGCTAACAACCTCAACGTCTCCATTCGTCACCGTCTCCACAACCAACCAATTCACGAGTCTGACACCCTATTCCATGGCCTCATCCCGTCTCTTGCCCCACATTTGGACATTTCAAGAAAACCCAAACTGCAAAAACAAAATCCTCCGTCCAACCGCCCTTTTCAGAAGAACTGACAATCCCATTCTCGCCTTCCACTGGATGAATGGAACAAGGCCACTTCTACAGCGCCCCCGGTCCGCACGAATGTGAACACATCCTTTCAGTAGAGAAACCAACAGCCCTTTCGGTCCGACCCTGCCCACTCCCGTTCGGGTCAAAGGAACCAACAAAAGCGAGCCACAACTCCCGACTGCTGAAGCCGTCACTCCTCACCAGGGGGCAGGAGTTCCTTTCGCAAGAACCTACAATGACGCCTAAACAACCTGGAAGTCTCGCGTCTTTGGCCAACATCCTGCAAAGACTACATCAACATCCTCAAACTCCGAGCAATCCTGCTAGCCCTTCGACACTACCTCCCACTAATCCAGAACAAGGTGATTCAGGTCCAAGCCGACAACACAACAGCCCTGGCTTACATCAGAAAGGAAGGTGGAACAAAACCAAGATCCCTTCACACCGTAACTTCCAAAATTTTCAACCTTTGCATTCCGAACATCACCCTACTGCCGCTTCACATTCCAGGCAACAGTAATGTGATTGCCGACTCTATCTCACGCCGGAATCCATCGTCAGGTGAATGGTGCCTCAAGAAATCCATCTGCGAATCTCTCTTCAGCATCTGGGGCACACTGATGGTGGACCTGTTCGCCATGAATCACAATGCCAGACTTCCCCATTACATCAGTCCGATCCCGGACGAAAGAGCAATAGCTGTAGACGCCCTGACGTTTCCATGGCACAACCTGTTTGCCTACCTCTTCCCTCCGTTCAAACTGCTTCTGCAAGCTCTTCAAAAAATAGAAGAAAGCCAGAGCCTATTCCTCCTAATAGCTCATCTCTGGCCATCAGCAGCCTGGTTTCCTCTCCTTCTAGACCTAGTAGTCGACACTCCAAGAAGTTTTCCGCTTCTACCAGATCTTCTGTCACAACAGACAGAATCAAAACTACACCCAAACCTCGTAAACCTCAACTTAAACGGTTGGCTACTATCGTCAAACTCCTCAAGAAGGCTGGAATTCACCAAGAGGAAGCCGAACGTATCACCTCTAAAGCAACAAGAGATTCCACCAACCGCATGTTCGACAGCCGCTGTCCCAAATGGATTTATTGGCGTATAACAAAACACATTAATCCAATCGACCCCCTCCCCCCTTTGTCCGACCTCCTGAAATTTTTCACCGACTTATTTAACATCGACAAACTAAGGGCTCAACAATCCTTGTCTACCGCTCCACCCTTAACTCGGTCTTCAAAGCAGCAAACAAAACCAAATTGTAAACGGGGTCTTGTATTAGACCCTCGTGGTGAGGCCACCTTGACACCGCCGACCAAAAACCTGAGGGCAGAAATCTTCGTTTCCCAACGAACACTTTTTTTTTCTTGGCGCTCCCGCACCAAAAAGACCTCGCTACTTAACTAGGCATATCTCCATGGAAAATGCATCAAATCGACCAATTCTTGCAGTCCTTAATAGAAGAACACATCCACTAACTTTCCACGGAAACAGATCCTTAAATTTCATCTTCACAAAAAAGTGGCATCACTTAGAAAAATCTCTCAAACTGTGTCGTAGCGAACTTCATTTCCAGTCGCCGTTTTCCAAAACATTGCATATTCTGTATTTTATTCTTTCAGGCATAAAGCCAAAAACACTATCTTAGTTGTGTTTCAGGAGGGGCTTCCATTTATGGTACTTAACCTCATATACATGTAAGGATACACACGATATTTTTATTTGTAAAACGAGTGACGACTTTGCTTATTTATGAAAAATGTCCGACTGTTAAAAAAATTCACTTGTCTGCTTCTGCAAACAACTAAAAGTAACTTAGATGCGTTATAGCATAATTAAATACTAAGCTGGTATATTTAATCTTTTATTTTGTGCTCAAATTCACTTTGGTAAACTTAAATTCTTGTCATGAACCCTACCGGAGCTCTTTGTTTATGTTTGTGTATTTTAACGGACTCAGTGTTTATTTTATGTTTATTTTTATTAGCATCTCCGACCAAACTCCGACCGTAGCTACCATCCGAATGAAAACAAACTAGCTTTCCTACAGGTACATGGTTTCCCTCTACCTGGCTGCCAGGCAGCAGGTATAAAACCCAGCTACAGGAGACGTTCGTTAGCACAGCTCAGGAATCACAAAGCTAGAGGTTGCTACGCCGGTCGGGAGTGGAGATGTCACGGTCGGATTGTTGCCATGCCGGGCAAAGGTAGTGGTTCGTATGTAACTTAGTTTAACTTAAAAGTTTATTTTTTGGACTCTTCAATTCAAAATTTATAGTTTAACTTAAATTAAACTTTTAGCTTTAAAAGTAAATTATGGTTCGTTAAGCCATCGGCATGTAGGACGTTAACGGCCATAACGTAAGGGTTCACGGTCCCTTCCTAAAAACCAGCTTTTATTTTACCGTTTTCTTTAATCTAATTTAATGTAAACAAAGGCCATTGGGTCAGTTAGATTTGCAGAAGCACAGTACTTCATGGAGTGTACATCCCTTTTGTAATGTGAATTCCGATGGGTACGGTTTGATCTTGTGGAGTACCATTTGAAAAATAACTGTAAGGTCTACTATTATAAGTCAGTCGAGGCTGTTCCCTCCAGACAGCTCCCTCCATCTCATGACCCGGAAAACTGTTTTCCTTGTAACCCTGGCAGCCAGTCTAAGATGTTCAGAAATTCAAGCCCTGTCAGCAGACCCAGCCTACTGCATTTTCGGTCCAAACTTCTCTTCCGTGACGCTACACCCAAGAGCATCTTTCAGAGCAAACACCCAAAAACCCTCTGAACCATCAAAACCCTCTCCAACATTGTAGGCAACGAACCAGATCGTCTCCTCTGTCCAGTCAGAGCACTACGCTTTTACCTAGCCCGCACACAACACATCCGCAGAGGCAGAAATCAACTATTCCTCCCAGTTGACCCCCCAAACCGGAGAAACTGCAGCCACCATGGTGTCCCGTTGGATCAGGAAAACAATTGAAGCAGCTTACGACAAACAAAACATAAGCAAGAGCATGAGAGTGACGGCACATGAGGTTAGAGCGATCTCCACATCATGGGCCCATCACAATGCCACCCCGATCGAAGAGATCCTGGCAGCAGCATCCTGGCGCCATCAATCAACCTTCACCTCTCAGTACCTGAGGGACATGTCAAGGGAAGAAACAGGACTACACCAGCTGGGACCAATCGTCGCAGCCAGAACCGTAGTCAAGCCCCGTTAAGCACTCAGAACGAAGCAGAAGCAAGCCATCCATGAAGGAAGCAAGTCACCCAGAAGGAAGCAAGAACCTAAACAACGGTCCTTTTCAGGACCACCAACTCCTACAAAAGAGATCCAAATTCCTGTTCCAAAAGTGTTCTGAATAAAGTGCAATTTTTTCTCTTCCTGATAAAAAATTTTGGGACTAAGCCTGCTTGCATCCCGGGGTGCCCGTCAAGGCGGTGCCTGCCACCATTTTTGACGAGGTCAACTGATAATGCTAAATTTATCAGGTTAATATGTTTTGGCAATAAGAAAGAACATTTTGCCGGCCTCCAGCCATGCCGGCTAAAAATGGTTTCTTTTTGCCTAAAACATACTTAACCTAACTCCCACCCTACCTCCCCTCTCGAGTCACCTCCGCTCTCGCTTTTATAAGGGAGGACTGCGCTGCACATGCTCAGTGGGATATGCAAGCAGGTGCCTGCGCGCTGGAAGAAACCTCCAGGGGAACATCACATTGGGACAATGTAATGCTAAAATTATCAGGTTAAGTATGTTTTAGGCAAAAAGAAACCATTTTTAGCCGGCCTGGCTGGGGGCCGGCAAAATGTTCTTTTTTTTCTGGTGGTCATTTTGAATTTCTGATGTCATCACATGAAATTCAGCGTGGTTCTATAGCTTATCTTCTTTTGTTTATTAATACATCCTTTCGTGTCAATTTATACGTTTGTATCACAAAGTGCACGATTAAACTGATTTTGGAAGCTAAGCCGGCCTACTATTAGTTACAACAGAATTAACAGCCAACAAAATATTCATTACGCTTTTCTAAGAAAATATTAGAGTTACAAAAAAAATGATAAAGACCTTTCATGTTAGAAATTTTGTCCTCTTCCGTTTTTGTTCTAAAGAAATATTTGATAAAGTTAACCGTTGAGGAGTTAATTGAGAAAAATTGTTTTCGGGTGCCATTTTTCCAAGATGGCGGCCGCTAAACCGTGATTTCAAGGTGGCCCTATATCCAGTATCTTTTGTCATACAAAACTGCATATCTGTGATAAATTTCAGGTTAGTATCACAAACTGAATGATTTACTCAAATTATGGACTCGACTCTTCGACTCTTCTTCGACTCTTGTGCAACTATTACGTAAGATGATGCAACGCGAACCAGAGTCGATGCTTTATATAGCAAACGATGGGTGTACATACGGTAGCAGTCACGTACAAAGAGTTGCTAAATTGAGTAAGTCTGCAAATTCAACAAGTCGACATATTCAGTAAGTCGGCAAATTTGCTTTACACCCTTCCGACTTGTAGCCTTTCCTTCAGGCAATTTTATAACTAGATACACCATGTAAGGAAATTCAGAGGACAGATAAGAAGCAACCGCGTTTTTTAAAAACGTAAAATCGGCGATAATAGTTTTTTCTTACCATTTGTATTTATTTTCTGCACTCTTTACACTAAAAGAACTTTCACTGTCTATGGTATATTATAGCAAATGGCTTAGCCGTCCAACGGAAAACGAGAACTTTCCGAAAATATTTAAGGTTGGAATTTCATCTTCTAACTCTTTGTTTTTAGCAACAACGGTCCCTTGCCATGAAATTTCAACCATATTGGAACAAAAAAGAGTAGAGTGAATCAGCCTAGCTTAGGAGGATGTGTGCATGTTGGACCTAACTATCTCAGGCTTTCTCAGCAGTGCCTTCCGCAACTCTCAGCAAACATCCAGTCGATGAACTTTTACATGCAGTGTCGTCATCATTTATGCACAGAGACGTCAGGAAGGATAAAAGTTGGAGGGGTGTAAACCAGAAATTTACCGACATAATTTTCCATCTAGCAAAAAAAATTATGTAATTTTTCCGACTGATTTGCCGACTGACCAAAAATTATGTAATTTTGCCGACTGATTTGCCAACTGGCCAAACTTTGGGGGGGGGGGTGGCCCCCCCCCCCCCCCACCCCCCATAAAAACGTCCCTGTTTATGCGACATCGGAAACCTTGCCA
>JAHWFP010114617.1:424-14741 GCA_023313725.1 Lithobius niger
CAAGTGTATAATCTGCCCATGTGTAGGTTAGATACTCAAATCTCTTTTCCCTTTTGCCTAAGTGTATAATCTGCCCATGTGTAGGTTAGATACTCAAATCTCTTTCCCCTTTTGCCGAAGTGTATAAACTCTCGATGTGTATGCTACAAACTCACTCTTCCCCTTTTGTCCTTGTTGGCTACATATTTAATCTCTTCCCCTTTTGCTTAAGTGTAGAACCCCTCATGTCCAAGCTATGTATAGTGTCGGACTGGCCAGGTCGGCTAGTCGGCAATCGCCGAGGGCCCAATGGCTCAAGGGGCCCAACGCCAGTGCGCAAGACCTGTAAATGTTTAGGAAGGAAGTGGCAAAAGGAAGTACGCAGACCGCACGTGACGCGGCTGTCTCATTCATTGGATCAGACTACAGAGATCAGCAGACGTGCTTCCTGTCGCTGCCAATTGAAGTGCACTTCTTATTCAATAAAAAAAGGGTAAAAAAAAAGTGGCACAGCTAATTAGAATTAAGCGCAAATCTTGTTTTTTTATTTTTTGGCATTGATTTGTTTGGTGTAACATTAAGGCATTTAAAAATAACACCTTCTATTATATAAATGGGGGGGGGGCAATCTTTTCATTATATACAGAGCCGTAGTGACTGGGGATCAGGGGAGCTTCTTCCCCCCCACCCTTCCACCGTCCGAGAAGACAGAGTTGGCAATTTCTAGTTGTCGAGTTGCAAAATCAGATAAGTTTTGATTACAAATTCACGCTTCCATGAATACTGGTTAATTACTGCTATCATTTGGTCATTTTGAAAGTAAAATTTATGATCCGGGTATTTTTTTTCATTAGTTTTGGTAACACTTCTGTGTCGCATGCGAGTAACTGAAACGCTGCCCCTGATCGTTTCTGGTCACTTCCCAGTTACGAGACTTTGGAGGAAAGACAATTATTTAGTTATCTTTCCTCCACGCACGAGACTGGTCCCGAAATTGAGGGCATAAACCCCCTAAGACCCCCTAAATCAAGGGAGAACAATTGAAAATGAAGTACATCGATTTCAAATGTGGAAGCTTTTCTCCAATAATACCTAGGTTTGAACAAAACTGAGTAAAAGGTTTCATCTTTCGACGTTCCATTTTTTATAAGCATGTTGCTGCTTTAAAATGTGGAAAGTTTTTGCAATAATACCTCTATAGACCCAGTCGTCTGGGATAAAACTGAGAAAAAATTTCACTATTTTTCACCTTTCGATTAAAAAAAAAACTTTCTGCCTCCGGCAGCATTTTATCGTCATCCACTATAGCCTAAAATTGTAAACTGAACTTTATTAATTTAGAGAAAATGTCTAAAAAGATATGATTTAGTCACTATTACGTTTTTTTGAAACCTGCCATCCTGAAGAAAGAATAGGAAAAATCACAAAAATTTGCTTAACATTTTGTTGCAAATGTGCTCTCTGGAAGCCAGAAAATGGCAGAAATAGGCACTAAAATAGCTTAAAATGCTTCAGCTCTCTTCAAGAAGAAAATCATCAAGCTATCTTCAAGGTGAAAATCATTATGATGAGTTGGCAAATAGGGGGCCCTCAATACATGCAAGGGGTTGGGAGGAGGGCCTTTCAAGATCTGCGCCGAGGGCCCTCGAGGGGGCCAGTCCGACACGGGCTACGTACCTAATCTCTTGCCTTTTTTCCCAAGTGTATAATCTCTCCACGTGTAGGTTAGATACTCAGCCTCTTTCTCCTTTTGCCTAAGTGTATAATCTCTCCATGTGTAGGCTACAAACTCAATCTTCGCCTTTTAAAGACCACAACAAAAACACTTTACCACCTTCGAAGAACACAAAATAGTCATACACTTTAATTTTCGGTGATACTCCTTTCACCTTCATCAGAAGTTCTGCAAGGAAATAAATAAAAGACCCATTACAGCACCGATTTTCTTCCACCTTGGTGGCTACGTATTTACTCGCTTCCCCTTTTTCCTAAGTGTAGAACCACGTGTAGATACGCAATTTCTTTCCACTTTTGCCTACGTGTATAATCTCTTCCATGTGTGGGCTACAAAATCCATCTTGTTGGCTACATATTTAATCTGTTCCCCCTTTTGACCAAATACAGAACCTCTTATTGTTTAGGCTACATTCTCATTCTTGATAATTCGATTGTTGAAAACAGATTGTTACGCACATTTTCAGAATCAAAATACTGTATCAGTATTCTTGCAAATTTTCAACAGACCAACCATGTCTGTCTTTATCAGGCCTAACCTACACAACTCAAACTTTTGTCAACTACATCGCCACCGTGGAAATCAGCATTCGAAATCGCCACCGTGGAAATCAGCATTCGAAATCGCCACCGTGGAAATCAGCATTCGAAAGCCCCACGTACTAAATCTCATAATCCCTTCTCATGTTGGTTACAAATTTCCTCCTCTTTTGCCTGATTGCAAAATCTCTTCATGTGTAGGCTGAATACTCCACCTCTTCCGATTTTGACTTAATGTATAATCATGTCCATGTGCAGGCTACTTTCTCAATGCATAATCTCCCCATGTAGAGGCTACATACTCTCTTTCCCTTTCACCTAAAGTACGGTTCATACATACTATTCCCCTTTTGCGTAAGTGTATAGCTCTCCACGTGAAAGATACATACTCGAGTCGCTTTTCCTTTTATCTAATTTGCGTAATCATTCCAAGTGTAGCCTGTTACACTCAATTCTCTACCCGTTTTGCCCTGTGCGTAATCCCTCTAGGTCCTTTCCATATCCTGTCTTAGACCTGGTCCTTTCCATATCCTGTCATCGTGCGTTTTTTGTTTTTTTTGTTCTTCTTTTCGTCTTGCTGGCCTACTCGTATTTTGTGATGAGCCCCTATGTATGCTACGGGTCATAATGGGTTCCATTGCATTGTTTGACTTCGACTTTGCCATAAATCCTACCCAAACTACCAAATGAAGAAAGCTCAACCGCCTGGTCGCCTACGCCAGACAAACGAAATATCTCAACAACGTAGCTGATTTCGAACCACGAGTTCTCCCTTTTCTCTTGTATTTATCTATACGCATAATCCGTCTTTGTGAAATCTACATATATAATACGGAGCACGCGTCCGATTTGCAAGAGTACCAACCCGACCCTCTCAACCTGGATCAAGAACCCCACCCTCTGGCGCCAACTCTCGACGCTATCGAGAGCCAACTAACGAGTGCCAGCAAACACTCCAACCCTCGCCTACGACAAAAAGACAATTTGAAAATGGCCGACTCCCAAGCGATTGCAGAAGCGTTGATACTTCGTATGATTATCAACTTCGTGTTATTATACGAATTCACAACGATGGGTTATGCCTATAAATACAGAGAAAAGGGAGAACGCGTTGTTCGAAATCAGCCACGTTGTTGTATGTTTGTTGTTGGCGAAGGTTGGAGTGTTCGCTGGGGCTCATTACTGATACTGAAAGTGTGAACGTGTTTAGTCGGCTCTCGAAAGTGTCTGAGAGACGACGCCACAGGGTGGGGGTTCTTGATCCACGTTAAGAGGGTCGGGTTGGTGCACTTGCAAATTGGACGCATGCTCCGTATTATATATGTAGATGATCGGCTCATGGTATTCGGGCAGATTTGGTGTCATGTTGCTGCACCAGACTGGCTGAATGTTGGCTGTGGCCACTGGAATAACGAAAGCCAAGCTTAGCTAGCTAGACATGAATGGGAACGGAATGGTAATCAGTGACCAGGAATTCATGCTATTTATTGAGCTAGTCTACTTGCATTGTGTCTCTTGAAAAATACATTGCTGGCACAGTTCATACTGTCATATCAACAACTCGCATAAAATTACAATGGAAATGTTCGCACAGTTTCACAACTAAAGACCTACACTTTGCCCTGCAAATTTTCAACACCATATAGATGTCTTCATCAGGCTTCAAGGATTTCTGGACTTTCTACCATCACTTCAAGGATCTCTAGACTTTCTACTACATCTTCCATGATTTGGACCACTACCGATTTTGAATTTGGACCGGAATGGGAGGCTACAAAGACAGCCAAATTAAAAATCACCAGTGGTCCAAATCGTGGGAGATGTAGTAGAAGATCCTTGAAACCTGATGAAACCATCTGTATGATGTTGAAAATTCGTAGGACAAAGTCTACGAGTTGTGAAAGTGTGGTAACATTTCCATTGTAATTTTATATGGTTTATGTCACTTCGCCAATACCCGCAGGCTTAATGTAACCACATGCTGTCAGAATGGCCTTTTAGATCATGCAGTGAAACGAGTGCAGGAGTTGCACAAGATCACACACAAAACATTCAAGCACTTCCAGAACTTTCTACAAAACTAATATAATTTTTCAAGGAGTTTTCCAAGACCAATACAATTTTTTCAAGGAACTATATTATTACTGGGGATGCACCAATATGTTCAACGCTGCATTGTGCATGGAAAGAAAAGCTGGAGCAAAACGAAACTGTCTTTTTTTTTTGGTATTTTTTTTTTTTGTGTTGTTACTTTTCCAAGTTTGTTGCTGTTATATTATAACGCGAGGAGATTTCTGTATGCTGCATCTGTTGTGTCATCCGCAAAGAAATTGCGTAATTAAAATATAACGTAGGTTTCCAAGACTAACGGAAGCAGAAGGATATGATGTGCACCCATGCAAAGCATTTTTGTACTTTCCACTGCATTAATCAAAGGCCTATCGACAGATTGTATACAAAGTCAAAAGTCGGGCTGCCAGTATCACAGGGGATCATCACAAAATGAACGAATGTTTTCCTCTTCCTGCACTGTCGATGCGCCCACACATATTGTGACAGGCCTGTGAGGCCAGTACTGTAAGTGTTCTTCCTGGAATTAAGGGATGGCGGCAAAGGCATTATACCAGCTGTAATGCCCAGGAGAAAACTTAAGAAATTGAATTATAAAATTAAGCCTTCTATGCACTGACACTAGGCGTGTTGACAACATGCAACGGTAAAGCGTTCCAACTGGAAACAACTCCTTGTAAAAAGACTCCTTTCCTCAATTTTGTAGTTAAGGATCTGTGCTGAAGTTTGAGGTTATGCTCCTGGGTGGTAAAGAGAGAGGAGTGAAGAAGGAGTAAGGATGGAGGCCTTTACAACGATGAAAAATTTTGTACACCTATGACAGATTGTCGAATCGAGTAGCTATGGATGGTTGCCCGAGGAGTTTTTAAGTCTCTCATGGTAAGACAGTGCAGAGAGGGAAATGCAGTGTTTTGTAACATGGCAAAAAGTTGATGCGACTTCTGTTTAGTAAGACCTCCATGCTTGGATACAATATTCAAGGTGAGATTGAACAAAATTAGTGATTACAAACGTCAACATAATAGAACTATGGAATGCTAACGAGAAAATAATTGCCAGTGCATCTACCTTTACAAGCTGCAGCAAGTGACTTGGAATGGAATTTCAGACTGGCATCGACAACAACCCAAATTTCTGGAAATGGAATTAGTGTTGTAGGCCCCATGGAGTATGTGTGTTTGGGGCTATTAGGTCCTAAATGTAGGGGCTTTGCACTTAAGATATTCATTGAATGAAAAACCACTCGTTGTGCCACCTCAAAATGCAGTCAAGGTCACGTCACCAGTCTTAGCAATGGAGCAATACACCTTTAGGTCATTTGCAAAAAGAAGACACTTATGAGCCACTCTGAAAAGTCATTGATATAAACAGAAAAAGGGAGACTTAAGCAGAACCTTGAGGAACACCAAATGTAACTGGTGCACATTCGAAATAAGAAGTTCTTATCCAGACTCCGTTTACGAAAGAGAACAAAAGAGAGTGCTGTACAAAAAAAAATCAGGAATTGCGGCTGCATGAAGCTTAGAAAGAAGGGTAGAATGTGGAACTGAATCTAGTTAACTTTTTCAGTTAATCCAATTAATGGTGCCACTCTGATGCCATTTCTGTATTGCACAGTACTATAATAATGGACCAAAGTAAATGAATGTGAAGGAAAATGGACAAAAGCAAAATCAAAAACCTCAGTAGCCCAGCTAGTACAAAACACAGTACAAACGATGCTGGCAGCCCCGATGGCAGAATTTTCTTCAAGTGTCTGCGACACATAATTTGGTGCCAACAAATCGTCTCAAGAACTCGCTCCACTGTACTCTCACAGCATGAAAATCGGCCATGAGGGGGGGGGGGTGTATGGCTTCTGGATTTTAGGCCTCAAGAGTCTTAAGCCTATTTAAAGAAATATGTAAAAATTCTTAAAGTAAAAATACACTTTTATTTAGGCTGAGGCTACTTATTATTTTACAACTTTTTATTCTGTCATTTTGGCTTTGGGTGTGGCATTGGTTTGAGTTTGATGCCTGTAAACCTACAGTACTAGTTCATCATAAGACATAAGTGGTAAACAGGTACCCGAAATTCTTTATTCATGTTAGCCTTCTGTACAGCCGTATCGGCCGAGAATACCATTGAAACGACTTTGTCCGTCCGTCGCCTTTTTCAACTTCGCAACGGTACCAGATGTTGACGACCACGGTTTACAACGTTAGATTCAGTGTCAAAAGTTAGTTAAATAACATGGCAGTTCACCATCGTTACTTCCTTATAGCTAAAAGACTTCTTCGACGTAACTAAATTAAATAATAACATTTGTTCGTCGAATTGAAATCCTCTAAGGATAACACTGCAGCCTTCGTTTAAAATAGTCTCGTCGCATTGTTGCATGAATGAATAGGCTTCCGCCGAACTAGATTCTCCATTAGTCCTATTTGCTACTTACGAAATTAAAACTACAGTTTAAAAAATTAGGCCTAAAATCACGTTACCACGACGTCAAGTTGCTACGAGTAGCTCCTGGCTTGATCAACAGCGTCAGCTCTCTCGTCACTTTCCTACTACCACTGATCTATATATAGGCTACGTTGCGCGTTACGTTGCAACACTGTGTGCCCGAAGGCGCACCATGTTGCAAAAATGAATAGGCATACTATACAATCCAATTCTCCGTTAGCTGCTACTTACGAAATTAAAGCTACAGGTAAGATTAGGTCTAAAAGTTGACAAATACGCTTAAAATTTAAACTAAACTAAAAAGCTAACACATTTTAACCGGCAATTCTGATGGTTACTGCCTTTAGATTATATAATCGAGATAGCTATTGCAATGCGTGAAAGAGGTGTGCGCATCACCATTGGTAGTGGTAGAACTGTACAGAAGACCAGATGCGACTATGTAGTTGCTCTAGCCGCTTGTTGTTTACTAATTTCAAGTTACAGGCATGGCATCAATTACCGATTTTAAATTTTTAGGGTATGTAACATCATACATATTTTTTCACAAATTTTCTTGTTCATTTATGTGCTTCAGGAAGCTCGTTTAATACACAAAGTTCTCGTACTATCATTACAATGGGGCCCTTTGCTATCCTTTCTCGTTTCGGCTGCTTAGTTTTAAAAAAGATTGAAAATGTTTCTGATTTGGATTTTAATATAATAATAGGTTTGTTGCAAACGCAACCGGAGCGACAGGACTGGGAGGTCACTGACTGCCGTCCGATGTTTAAACAAAGAACATTTATATACAGTAAAAGTTAAACAGGTAAAAGTTTGAAACGAGAACGATGGCATGGCTGCAGGGGAAGGGTTGATGGTATAGGGTTGGGGTCACGAATGCCTTACCACCAAGGTTAGACCTACCAGGGACACAATGGTCCCCGATGGCATCGCCAAACGTGAGGGATAAGTGCAGGGAAAAGCCGGGTAACGTTTGTCAATGTTTCTTTAAAATTATAAAATAATGCATCGTAGTTTAAAGCTTGGCCAATACCAATTGTCAATCTTCATAAAGATAATAAAAATAATAAAACAATGAAATGTATGAAACTGGTCTAATGAAAGTTAAAAACTGAAGTGGGAAGTAAAACTAAAGCTATTTACAATTTAAAAAGATGTATATAATAATAATAATAATAATAATATTTTCCCCTCAGAGAGTTGGCAGGACCTGGAAGGGTGGTGAGCCACTGATACTAAGCTTGTAATTTGTCTGGAAAGCAAGGAAAGATAGGAAAAAAAATTATGGTCGACGCTTTAGAAAATAGTTAAGAGGTAGCCTGTCCAATACACGACGAAACCCAGATACAGTTTTCATCGAGACTGCCACCTCAGTCTGGGAGTTCCAAACAGGAATCACACAAACAGCAAAAAAATTCTTTCGACAGTCCAGACGGGAACTTTGGACAGATAGCTTCCAGGAGTGGCCCCGAGTCAATTTCATAGGACAAAAATCAAAAAAGGGCAAATCCATGGATAAGAAGCCCCGCAGTATTTTGTAGGTAAGAATAAGGTCAAATTTGAGCCTACGGAGTTCCAATGATTCAAGTCCCACGAGCTCCAGGCAGGCTTCAGGTGAAAAATCACGCAGACCAGGCAACCTCTTAGTAAAGCGACGCTGGACCGATTCGACCAGCTCAATATCTTTTAATAGGCTATTTCGCAGTGAGTTTTTAAATTGTTAAAAAGCATTTAAAAATAAAAAGGATTTCTCACCGTCCAAATACCTCGTTGTTGCTTACGAGGTACCTACGGCGGCAGCAGGCATGACTGATAGGGGGAATGCCTTGCGTACATGCATGCACGATAGATAGAGCGGTAAGAGAGAAACGGCCCGATCTCGACCACGGGGAACTGAAATATGGAGCAAAGAAACGTGGCAAAGGAAATTTTACTCAACAAGTTAATAGTTATACAGGCAATTCGACAACTAGCCTACAGCCAAACAACTGTCCAAATTAAATAGGTGTTCACTTTTTTTTGTTCAAAAGCTTGCATTTCGTAATCTTAATAAGCTCTTGTTAGAAGGAGGCTTTGATTTGTCTGCAGAGAAGGTATTTTTGTCTGTAACGCACGTCGCGCTGATTTTGCCACTGGGCTGGTAGCAAGACACTTCAAAATGCTGCTCCCAAGCCGCATACAAGTTACTCTACGAGTGGTGTACTGGTAGCAAGCATGTGTGTAGAATATGTCACAACGCTAGAACGAGGTTCATGGGAAATTTCAGAGAACTGCCGAAATTCATTAAAAAATGGCTTACCTACATAGTGAAAGGCTGTGGAAATGTGACAAATCTGTAGGAAAATTTTGTGGGAAATTTTGTCCAGCAAAAATTTTATGCACCCCTGGTAGCAAGAAACTTGAAAACGCTGCTGCCAGTAAGCCCCCATTATAAGGCCGCTAAAACTTAATTAAGTGGTTCTCAGGAGCGCACGCACGGGTTTTTTTTCTTAGCGCATGAAACTTTTTTTTATGATACTGTCTAAAAAAGAATGTTGATCACGCACCAGCACTATCACCAAACATTTCCCGGCTCTTTGCTCCATTCACATGACGGCCTCGAAAATAATCTTAGGATCGTTCAGAGGCATGTCGCAACTACAAACTTGTCGCTACAGAAAGACTTTTATCAAATGTGCAAGTTTTATGCTCTGATCCTAGCATCAAAACATAGTTTAGTACTCCACAACAATACTGATTTCGTTTTGCTTGGTAAAAAAAAAAAGCCATCACCCACATCTGAAAAATCATGAAAAAAACAGTAAAAAAAAAAATACCGCCCGCTCACGTTTATTTTTTAACACCACTCCTGAGAACCACTTGTTTAATTTTTTTTTAGCAGCCTAATGACGGTGGTTTACTGGCAGGAAGACACTTGAAAACAGTGCTGCCAATAAATCCAGTCATATGCAGGGTTGGAAAAAATCATGATTTTTTTGCAAAAAAAAAATCGATTTATTTGATTTAAATCAATGATTAATGATCAATGATTATATCATTTTTTTTTTAACTCGAGCGAACTTTATTTAAAAGGTGTGGGACACCACATGTAGAAAAAACTTGACGGTTAAAACAAATTATGTGTAGTTAACAGCAAGGGTAATAGTAAGCTACAGTTGGATATTCAAAGTGCTTCAACATTTATGAGATACTAGAAGCCCGTGCTACGCACGGGGCCGGTCATGAATTAAATTTAAAGACCCACTCACCCCCCCCCCCCCCCCCCTGGGACACTGGCTTACGAAAGCTGATTTTTGTTGGCCTCAGTCACTCAATCAGTGCAGCCAGTGGCTGAAATCACACAACGCACCGTTTAAAGAATGTGCGTGTGCTGAACCATGTGCGTGAGGAAGCCCATGCTATGCATGGCTGGTGTTAAATGCACCATTTCCAAAGTTCTGGATGTTTCTGGAAGTTTCTTCGTCACTCCCACTCCCATTTTCGCGCACACTGGCTAAGAAACGCTTTCATAGAATTAAGTTTCTTCAATCCAATTGTTGTGCACACTTGCTGACAAGCGCTTATTATCGTTCGCTTTGCTCACTCAATCAGCGCATGCCATGGCTCAAATCAGTGGATGCACAGTTTTAAAAATTGGCATGCTCAAGCATCGTTCCCGGGCATAACGCAGCCCGGGCCCGTTTTCCCGGAGCTCAGCTCTGAAAGCCCTCATCTGCGAATTAAATAAACGATAGCATCATTTCCAGCTGCCAATTTCATTTTACCCATCCACAATTAACGATTTAGACGATAGTTGGATGCACAGTTTAAAAATGTGTGCGCTGAACCATCTTTGCATAAAACCATTTTTCTGTGGGAAGTAAATAAATAAGCTTTCGTAGAAGAAAGTTGAAACCTTTAGCACGGCTGCGTTGGTATTTTTCTTTTCTAGGACAGGAAGGAAGTAAATCGGCTAGCCTAGCAATGGCTCATTATTGTTTTGTTTTCATTTACAGAGGTTTGATTATTGACGACTACTTTGCAAGATAGCAATGATCAGCCTCGTGCTCAGCTGTGAATGCCTTCATCTGCGAGTTAAGTAAGCCATTGCATCGTTTCCAGCTGCCCGTTTCGACGCAGCTTAGTCCGATTTAAACGCATTTGGCTGAAACATGGATTCTTTCATTTTACCCATCAAAAATCAACAGTTAGGACGATAGTTTTCAATCCTTAGCACGTGCACCAGGAATTGTTAGGAACCGTAGCAAAGACATTACACGTGAAATGAGAAGCAATTAAAACTGATTGTCTTGGTTGCTCTTTTCTTATCAGCTCAGCCGGGATCCAGAATGATGATGGATGTTTAATTATGTCCCACAGCAGAAGATAGCGCATCAAAATGATAACGAGTAAATATGAGAGCTAACTTAGCTAAGTATATATTGTCAGAGTGGCGTGCTGGACACAAGAAGTCTTGAAAACCCACTGTTATGTACTGTAAGCCCACTACATGTACTGTAAAACTGGTAGCAATAACTTGAAACACTGCTGTCAGTAACACAGACTCGTCACAATATACGCGAACGTGTGGGCCAACAAATACGCGCAGCCACACATCTAACTCTATGGTCCCTGTGGTCAGTAAGCCCCACCAAATTATTGTACAAGTTGTCTACTGGCAGCAAGAAGCTTGAAAACACTGCCGTCAGTAACCCCACTTCACGTACTGTGAGAATGGTGTACTAAGTGGCATGTTTAAGCGTCTTCCTACCAAAAAAAAAAACGACGAAGAAGCCAATACAACGTAAAAATCTGTAGTGTAAATTCATCGCCGAGAATGAAGCAGCCTCTCATACACATAACTTTGGAGACGTGCTAACAAGATTGCTAATCGTCGTAGGTTGTAACTATTAGAACTGTAATATTCGGTGTAGATTTAAATGCCTAGTTAGACTCCTTCGAAGGAGTAAATCAAAATTCGTTCATACCTGTGACTTTTATCTCTAAAGCGGCAGGTTAAGCTTGAATAGCAGCCATCTTGGCAATTCTAGTTACCTAGCAACCACAATCGAAGACATCTTAGCACCCCTCACAATATCCGAATTTAGCATCATCCAAGTTCTTTTTTGCTACATGAATTTATTTGGCTAATCGAAAATGATTAACCAAACTCCGTACTCAGGTCTGGAATGGGTATGATCAATGGTCTGGCTATAAATTAAAGCAGGAGCCGATTAAAGGCATGGACTACCGTTAGAGATCCAAGGCCTGCTGATATATAAGCGTTTCCACGCAGAGCTTCCTATGAATATGAATATGATAAGAAAAAAAAGCCGTAAGCAGAAAAAGCTTTTGACACCAGGGTACCCATAAAGCTACCAGTTTTTATAACTGTAGGGGGCGATGATGGAAGGGAGCACGGTATCCAGTCTCTGTTTGAACTGCAGAACCGATGTTGCTTCGATGGTGTGTTGAGGCAATTTGTTCCAGGTGTTAACTACACGGAAAGGAAGTGTATTTTGGCGAAGGGACGTATTGCATCTCTTCTTAAAGAGTTTTGCCCCATTGTTCCGAGTGGCAGAGCTCGCAGAGAGGGTGAACCATTCCTTGGCTGCAGGATCTTCACCATTGAGGATCTTGTAAGTGAAAATCAGATCACCTCTGATACGACGGTAATTTTGTGTTGGGAGCTTGAGGGCAGCACGCCGGTCGGGGTAGGACGCGTTTTTGAGGCCCACAACAAGTTTAGTGGCACGTCTCTGGACACGTTCCAGCTTGTCACAGTCTTCTTCAAAACGAACCCACCATGCTTGGCCTGCATATTCCAGAATGCTGCGAACTTTGCTGCGGTACAGCATGAGGAAGGTCTTCCTTGGGAGGGTTGAGAAGGTGGTCCGGATGATGGCGAGGGCCCCATAAGCCTTATATGTCGCGGTCAATGACGATGCCAAGATCTCGTTGTGAACTCTTCTCTGTCCTTGGCGTTCCTGGGCTAATGCGATAGTCAGTCTGGTGATGTTGGGTGCCAAACCTCAGAACTGCACACTTACTCCCGTTAGGGTACATGTCCATGGCTTGCGTCCTGGACACCATGTTAGAGATATCGGCTTGGAGTTTCGCAGTGCTAGCGAGATCGTTTGAGATGGTAAAGATCTTGGTGTCATCGAGGAAAATACAATTGTCACTTTGAAGATGTTCGTACAGGGTGTTCATGAAAAGAATGAAGAGGAGTGGACCAAAGACACTCCCCTGTGGTACTCCACTGACTACTTCCACTGAGGCAGAGAGATGGCCGTCCACACTACACTTCTGGTGCCGGTTGGTGAGAAAAGACGTAAGCCATGCGAAGAGTGCACCTGAGTAGCCTACATCACTGAGAACTCTCAGAAGTTTGGTGTGAGGTACGGTGTCAAAAGCTTTAGCCAAGTCAAAATAGGCTGCATCAGCTTGGAGCTTGTCGTCAAGCCACTCAGTGATCTTGTCGAGGAAGTGGATGAAATTATGGGTGGTTGACCGACCAGGGAGCCCTCCATATTCATTCTGGTGGACTATGCTGTTGTCAATGGCAAAGTTAAGCAGTCTTACAGGGAATGCTGGTAAGGCTGATAGGGCGGTAATTATTAACAGAAGATCTTGAGCCCCCTTTGTGGATAGGAGTGACATGCGCGAGTTTCCACATGGTTGGAAGAGTGCTCTCTGTCATGGATTTACTGAAGAGTTGGGCTACAGCAGGACAGATAACAGGTCCAAGCTCTTTTAGGGTCAGAGGATGAAAGGAATATAGTAAAGGTCGTAACAGAACACGCAAAAAAAAAAAGCGACTGAAAACAATGTTGAACAGATGTGATGCGTGTTGACACCACGTGGCAATTTTTCAAACCAGTGAAGATACCTACGAAGTGAGTTTGTCAGTTGAGGACGCCACTTGCCACACTAGATACCACACAATTAGGATCGTCTTTTTGTGTACATTGTGGAATGCAAAGCTGTTTTGGCCTTTATCGTAGTAGGCTGTGATACAAGGTCTTGTCATATGGTAGGCTTTAGGGTCATTCAAGTATTACGTCGTCACGGGAGTGGGTTCGGCTACTGGTGACGATTGCTGACAAGGGGGGGGGGGGATGATGACGTAAGCACCGCTACCCCAGTAACGCAAAGAAAAGGTTTACAGAAAAACTGAGGACGTACACGGAAAAAACCCCTCGAAGGGGAGGGGTAGGGTAAAGTTAGAAACGACATAATACTGGAGGGGGGTGAACAATTAATGACGAGGGGGGAGGGTGGTTGAAAATGGCCAATTTCGTGACGACGTACTACTTGAACGCTCCCTTATGTAGATAGGACCCCCGTGTGTCTTTTGTGTGGGTGACAAAGGCTCACGCCAAAGGCTGACAGGTGCATCAGCAGCCGACGGCCGTCAATACACAGTCTCACCATCAGTTGCAGGGCCAGGGCCAGAGCTGTAAGCTTCCAGGTAGCTCTTTCGATATCCTACTGTCAATCAGTGAGGGGCCCCCGATGACGTAAGCACCGCTACCCCAGTAACGCAAAGAAAAGGTTTACA
>JAHWFP010114624.1:0-10889 GCA_023313725.1 Lithobius niger
AATCAGTTCAATACTCCTCGTTTCTTAAGTACTCCTGAGGTACGAATTAATCAAATTTACAGAAAACAAAAACGAACTCGTTTGATGCCTAAGGTAAGGTTTAACTGAACCGAAGTCAAAACAGCAAAAAAACACAAATAGGCTTTCCTGTAAGATTTCAGATACTGCAGTGTTTAGTCCACGTGAAACCTTACTGCTGTATTAAAATGTTTTTTATAATATACTATATTATGAAGTCAAGCCGCTAGGGGAAGGGGGGAGGGTAGGACGGATAAAGCAAAGTTTTCAGTTTTATTATTTTATTATACTTAAATAAAAATATTTTATTGTTAAGTATATGTCTAAAGGCTACGCTATAACAATAACAAAAAACCAAAAAAAAAAACAAAAAAAAAAAACCAATGGTGCTTAGATTGTTACCAAAGCTAAGTATAAAAAAGGTATTGGCAGTTATGGCGAAAAAGTTCACGTGTCTTCGTTGAGTTCGGGAATTGAACCAGGGCCTTTGGTTTGAGCCACCAATGCAGTAGACTACTACTACTACCTTAACTTGACATTATACAGTTGCATGCAAGTCAGCATAAAACAAATTGCTGCTCACTTGTCATTCTTATCTGTTCACAATGTTGGCGCCATTATCTTTCTTCGTTTAATACTAATATTTATAGCTAATGACCGTTTGTAACAATTAAACCAATAAATGTCGATATTGGCATCGAATCCTATACTATAAACAAAAGTGCCGCAGCAAAAATATGTGCCGCCGAAGAACAAACTTCGAAAATCACCCACTAGATGACACTAAGGGACAGTCTGCTTGCGCTTCTCGAAAACGAAACTCTGACGAAACGAAACTAGGGCACACGGCAAATTGGTAGCATCATTTTTTCTAGCATACACGACAAAAAAACCTTGTAAAATAAGACTAGCAACCCCCCCCCCCCAAAAAAAAAATGGCGGCTAAAAAGAGATTGGAAGTTGGGTTGGGGAGGGGTGGGGGGGGGGGGGGGGAGATGTCAATGCGTTGGACAGTGAGCCTTTTAACTGCAGTATTCTATTCATATTCTAATGCTATAAGAACTAAACTGATTGGGAGGGGGTGGGGGGAGCGAGTGCATCTATTACCCATGCCCCTACCTGTTTATTTGAAGCAAACACCCATCGTAGCATACGGAGACTACAGTATCATCTTTTTAAGGGTAAATGTTTAGTAGGGATGGGTCGGTAACCGAAAACGAAACAGATTTTTCGGTTTTTACTGAAAACCGAGACCGAAACAGATTCGGATTTTGAGTCGGTTTTTCGTACGGTGTCGAAAAATCAAAAATTGATCTGTTTTTCCATTTAAAAAAAAATTATTATCATTTTGTACGTATAAATGACAGTCATTAAAAAGAAAATAGTAGAGGAAAATGGTGCCACAGCTAGGCCTATGGTCTATGACGCTGCTGACAGTGAAAGCAGGAGTGAGTTACAAGCTAGTAATACTAATGTTACAAGAAAACAAGCTAGAAATAGCTGGTTTGGTGGAAGGTGGCTAAAACTGAAACCGAAACCACGGTTTTGTGTGCGTGAAAACCGAAACCGAAATCGAAGTTTAAAAAATGAACCCGACCTAATGTTTAGTAATGGCAAAATTACTCCACCCGAGTGAAGCCGGGTAATTTTGCTACGTTACCAATAAAGCATTTTTTTTTAGAAAAAGTATTTTCTCTAATTCTGTATTCTTTATACTATTTCGCTAAACTACCGATGCGGTTTTGCCGAAAAATTATATTTTTACAAGTTTAGGTTATGTTCTTTTTTCCCCAAAACAATTATCGGAATGTTACGAGTTTTTTCAGAATTATTCTCGTAATAATTAAGCATGGCACAGTAAATTTGTGATTTAGAAGAAATTACTGGCTTGAACAACTATTTTACTGGTGGCGTGGGTTTTTTTTCCCTATAAAACGAAATACTAGAATTGAATAATTAGAGTTAAACATCTTTGGGATGGTGCAACACAACAACAACATTTCAAACTTCTAGGTGTTAACGTTTCTGAAACTAATCTAAGTGACTTCACCAATTTTTCCATCCGATTTTGCCGCATTGTTATTTTTCTAATAATCCTTTGTTAAGAATCTTAACAACGTACGCCCTTCAACGTGAATTTGTGATGGATAATCTCAAAAATAAAATCATACTTTGAGCCTAACCTTTGTGTTAGAATTTTAACTCCCTTTGCGTATATTGGTTGGTTTAATAAATACAATCGTTTACGCTTCACCGAATACTGTGGTTTGAAATTTGAAATAAAACTTACCTTCTATTGCTGCCGGTATACCAAGCTCCTTAACAACCTAGGGTTGTATGGTCTTGTTTCTAAAATCTTCGTCAAAAACTAAAGATTTTATGAAACGTTATGAGTCTAAACCAATCCAAACATGATCACGCACATAACTGCAATTTTTGTTTTGTTCAAATTCAAATATCGGGTCAAAAAAGACAGAACTCCTTTACACGACGAAAGGGCATAACGTTTCAGGAAAAACAAAAGTGGAGGATCATCTGAAATGGAGATGGAAGCAAGGAAGTGGTAAACGAAACGCAGTGTTTATCAAAACGTAATTCTATTTCGCAATAATTTGTATTTAATGCTTTGGTGTGTTCTACTCGTAATCCAGTTAGGGAATAATATTGATTTATTGGGTGCTGTCATGCCAATATGTTAAATTAAACATTCTTTGTAAATTCAGGATTTCGTTTGAAGGATTTGTCCTCCATCTTTTGGAGATAGTCTTTGCTTTTGATACAGCATTGTTGCTCAAATTAGGTTCGTATTGTTGTGCAGCGTACACCCGTTGAAGAGTGGCGGCTGTGTTGGTGCCTGCTGCTATCTCCTACTCACTCTGATGGAGGTTGACTGGTGTCTTTGGTTGGTTGGGTAACTACTGAGCCTTTGTGTAGCTGTAATCGTTGGTTGGTGTAAAGTTGGTGTTGGCCGGTGTTGGTTCGGTTGTTAGGTTTACGGTTTAGGATTAAGTTTAGAGTTGAGTGTATGACTAAGGTCCTTAGACTCACGTAAATAAAAATTCAAATTCAATTCAAATTCCCGTTCTTCTCTTTTCATATTGTTGTGGAGTATTAGTATATGATCTTAGGGCTTTGTCGGGCGGATGACCAAGAGTGGTTAACGCTCGCTAAAACTCTTTGAACCCTTCGTATTAGTATGTTAGTGCTTTAGGGCCTTGTGCATTTTGTAATGGGGCGAATGATCGACCAATGCTGGTTAGACCTCTGCAATCAATCAATCATCCTTTCTTCTCTAGCAAGACGATTATCGACTGTTTATTATTATTTTTTTTGAGTACGTTAGCCATTGGTGGCTTTCTGTCCTACTATACAATCATTGTTGCCTTTCTTGCAAGTATACCAAGTATCAAAGACTGTCACTTACACAAAACCAAAATTCGTCCAAGTTCCACAATTTAAACTTGCAAATTTTCGACTATCTACTGATAGTATTCTTCAGGCAAGCGTCATGAGACTTGCACAACAACAACAACCATCACCAACGAACTTCGCCAAGACCACTACATTCAAATTTCCCTCCCTTTTCCCAGTGAGCCTTGGAACTCAGTCAGCTCCCAAGCTCACTGTCTGAGTTGGGTCCCTCATCAATACTGGAGCTGTTGCTGAATGAAGGTAAGAATTTTTTCCAGCTTTTCGTCAGTTTTTGATTAGTTCTGCTGTCACTAATCTTCCCATCCGCTCATATGCTGATTTTTGCACGTTTCAAAGTGGGATCTTCTTATCCTGGCAGTATTGAATGGCAATGGCCTCCAACGCACGGAGGTGTGCTCCCCTGCTTGTGTCCGACTTCAGCATCACCTTGGTGTTATACCAGTCTGCTTGGTGTTTACTCTTTTCACAGTGCAAGGCTACAGCGCTCTTCTTGTCTCCGTCAATGGTGGCTTGTGCATGTTCCTTGACTCGGACGCAAATTTGCCTTTTGTCTCGCCTATGTAACCTTGTGGACAATCTATACACCTCCTACACTGGATGCCACTTTATCCACCATCTTGGCCGCATCTCTTGGACTACCTCCATCTTCTTTCAATTCTTTCCCTTGTTCGTACTCTTTCTTAGCTCCTTCATCCAGCTTTCCTCGTCCCTCCCGCTCTTTTATGCTGTCTTCTTCCTTACTAGTCATAGCCCTCGTCAGATACCCGTGAGTTCCGATAGTGGATTCTTCCTGCTTACGTCTTTTCTTGTATCTGGTCCTTTAGAGCATCGAGTTTTTAAAGGCTTACAACCGCATTTTATAGGCTGAAGCATTTTTTAATACTAATTTAGTGTATTGTAACAGTAACCACACAGAATGCAGGCATCCAGACACTCGCGCCAAGTTAGGCGACAAACATCACATCAATTCAATCGTCGAGGGCGTAAACCATTGTAGCGCGACGCCATAGCGTCAGTATCTTATATCCTGAAGCATAGTTGGGCACATTTCAGGTATACTTGGAGAAAAATAATAATGCGGTACTAAAGCTTAAATTGTGTTAAAATCGAGAGCAATGACCCACCTGACAAAAATTAGCCGAGTAGGAACGTCAGCTAAGCGGCTTTCAATGGAAAATATGACCCTCAATAACGTTGCAAATGTATTACTACCTAGCTAGCTAGCTACAAGACCGCTCATCCCTATGTTAAATCCCACATGGTGATTATTCACATATCCCGAGATAAAGGGAAGGCTCCCAGGTATGAAATTGGACGAATGGCTGCATTACCATACGAACTGCATACCTTTTCTGGTTTTCAGCCTGAGGATGTGTAACGGGAATGGCGAGGGAGATCGCGTAAGTACGAAAGTATTGTTGTAACCATTGTTAGTATTGTCGGCATCGTCTATCATCGGGCGGCCAAAGTTCGGGCAATGCCAACGTGTATACTGACGTGCGTATCTAGACACACACTAGTGTATCGTGATAAATCTAAACAACATTGCCACAGAAATTGCATCCACGTCCAATTCACGAAAAATAAACCAAATGTCAATATAAAACCAAAAACTAGTAAAGAGGCCACCAAGTTGAGAATGGTTCGGCCTTTTAAAGCAGTGATATGAACTAAATACAAAAAAAAAAAAAAAATTAAACTGAATTAAAACCAGAAGCTGGTAAAGAAGCTATACTAAGATGAGAATGGTTGCCTCTCAAAGGAGTGATATGAAATTAAAATATTGGGAAAATGACCACACAACCGATTGTTGACGTGTCACATTATTACACATCTGCAGTCGAGTTCAGTTGAGTTTAATACGCAATTAAAGTTAAAAAAAAAAGCAGTGATATCATATCAAAAACCAAAACTGGTAAAAGGGATCTCGTCAAGTTCCGAATGGTTCAGCCCTTCAAAGGAGTGATATTAACACACCAAAACATTCGCCAAGTTGATCGCACCGAATAATATTTTGGACTTTAAATGAAAAGTTGAACATTGCTACCGAAAGTAGCAATGTTATAGTTTTCATTTAACCTTCGAACTATTAGTCGGTGTGGTTAACTTGGCGAATGTTTTGGTGTGTTGGTATCACTCTTTTGAAGGGCTGAACCATTCGGAACTTGGCGGTCCCTCTTACCAGTTTTTGGTTTTTGGTATGATATATTCCTACGGGTTATTCCTTCTCCTCCCCCCACCACAATATTAAGGTAATTTGCGCCTGTGTCGTGTATGCCCATGCCAGCGCTTAGAAAGTTAACGAGATACCGCATCTTATCTCTTTTAAGCCTACGTAGGTGGTTGGTAGTTGTGGTTACTTATAGCACTAATAATGCTTTCCCTTCCCGTCAGTTTGAAGGCAAAACATTAGCAGAGGTATAGTAGTCGCAACTACCGCCAGGGTTCCTCGTATGCTTGCCAAAGGTAGGTTGTGACATCACGTTAACTATCTAATCTCTGTCCGCACTCAACGCTACTAAATGTTGTGCTTACAAATATGTCCACTGTCTTGAATTTTGCAAGGCTTAACAGTAAAATTTTCATAAAGGAAAAGAACCAGGAACCAGGTCAAGGTGGGCAATTATGGCGCCTACTCAACCCAGTAAGTAAAATGCAGAGATATGAGACAGTGAGAGTCGAGTTGAGACTTTAAAAGCATTGCATTAAACCAGATACTGCGCTGTACGCGCTGCACGGAGAGAGAACCAGATACGCGCTGTACGGAGAGAGAATCAGATGGTGAATCTTATTAAAAAGGACGGAAAGCCTATGGCTCTAGATGGGTTAAATAAATACAGTGCAAACCTATTTACGTTGCCTTTTGGACTTATATATCAGACTGCTTGAGAGGGGAATCGAACCAACGACCTTTGAAATCAAATACCGAAAAGTAAGGCTCAGCAGTAGGACCTCGGTCTTTGATTTCAAAGTTCGTGGGGTTCGCTTCCCTGCTCAGGCAGTCTGACATTTAAGTCCAAAAGGCAACGTAAATAAGTTTGCATGCGTATTTTTTTGGATTTCGTGTTAACAGATATCAGTCCTGTTTATGGTGATTTGATTTGATTTAGTAGAACAATGTTATTTTAATTATTACGTTTACTATGGATCATCACCAAACCCATATATTCTTACATTTGTTTGTTTTCTTACACGCGAATACTAGGCAGGGAATGTAACTTGCTTGTCATGCGTTGCAAGCGTCTTACACTAACTTACTCATCAACTAATTTACTTCAGGTAACATAGAATCGTTCACGAATATAGTATCATTAGTATGAATATGAAATACAGTCTGATATAATTTTGGTTGTGATTGCATTTTATAGGCAAATGTAAGAATGCGGATCGAATAATGCTTTGTGGAACAGCACTACATGTTTCTTTTCGTGTTTCATTGATTTTAAGGATTCATTGGTTATTTTTTTTCCAGGTAGATCTCTATGCTCTACAGTTTTTCTGTATTAACCAGCTGTTAAGCCTCAACTGAAAAATACGAGTGTTGGTGTGATAAAAGGCAACACGCACAAACGTAGTAAAAAGAATCAAATTACCTGCCTTAAAAGAAATAACGTATTCAGTGATTTCATTGTAAAATCACTAGGTTGTTTCATTTTTCTTTGTAGAACTTGTTTCTGTAAATGAGGCAAATAATTACGTGGGTAACAAACTCATGTCAACTCATGTTTAAGATCGCAACCTGCAACCACATAATCCTTAAATTGGTTCGACCAGCCATGAAAACCTAACATTTATTGCCTGCAAAGTCCAAGCTACAGATCATTTGACCAACACTCCAATGCGTATAGAGAGCCTCGGACAAATCCTCATGATCTGTAATTAAATCGTATTTATTTTTGTACTGCTATCAAACCTTTGAGGTACGAAGCAGGTGAGTGCATGCCGGTACACAAATTGAGTGCTGCTTTTCTATGATAACACTGCATGGCTATGCGTTGCAGTGCTGATGAGCTTTCTCAACAAATTGAGTCCCCGTCCTGGCTATCGCAGTTCTATCTCTCTTACCTTTTGCCAAAACAGGAAAACCAAGCCAGTCCACTTTCAACATGACCGTAAGCATGTTAGTAAAGTATTTTTTTTATCCATCTAGCTTTTTTTTTTTAAAAATATAACACCAATAAGTGCGGTGCTAAGTGGTTTTATTAAAACTCAACTACCGTTTATTAAATTCTTACAACTCAAATTATAAAAGGCGGAAAAAGTTTTTATGCGGAGTTCCCCCTCATCCTCGACCACCCTCCCCCCTTTCGACTATACATGAGAGGGCGTGATGGTATCTCAACCAAGACCATGGCTCATCGATATCTGGTCCTGACCAAACCAAACAAGGCAATATACGAATGAACACAGAAGCCCAAGTAAAAGAGATAAGCGCACCGCCCTTGGCCCTCGCCACAAACCCACACCATTCTTTTTCCCCCACTTTAATTCCGTCTAGACTTGCGGGGAGGCTGCTGCTTGTCGATAATCTTCGGAATTGCGAATTGAAGAAACGCCTTGTCAAAACGGCGTCAACAAATAATAAATTGATGTCGGATACGACACACAAAAAAGTAAATTAAATACGTCACTCACGATTCATTGTTCACAGTTGGCGTTTTATTTGGTTCCGCTTCCGGTCCTTGACGTTCGTGTAAAAGAAAACATCTGGAAGGTAGTCTATCAAGCAAATAGACGGTTTGGAGGAGAGAAATGGGAACGGGAATCAACCGCTGGATCAAATCTTTAAAGTCCATCCTATTTATTACCATTTTGCTGTGTGCAGTGAGTGGGATTTCCAGTATAATTAGACTACGGTGGCTCGTTGTTTGCCAGTAAGTGATGCAGGAAAATTCGGAAGACCCCAACTCGGCAGTTAGATATTTTACCTACAAAAACCACTTTAAAACAAATTGAACATATTGTTGTTGAGTTGAGTTGTCGAGTTGAGTTTATTTCAGTCGAGTTTACAAGGAAATAATAAAAAAAAAGAGAAAACTAAAAAAAAAAACACCTTTTTAAAAAAAAAAATAGGAATAAAAACAGTAATTAATATGGAAAACAGGCTTTAAAAAACCAAATAAAGCATGATAAAGAAAAAAATCATTGAGAAAAAAAGTGGACAAATGTACGAGTACCGTACCGGAAAATGGAATTTACCAAATTCAATAATAAAAGTTGTTAGGTATTAACTCATAATGCTAAACAGCATTGCTAAGCTCATAGTGTTTTGATCTCATGACCACTTTCAAAAAATGTTTCTTGAGCGATTTCAGCCCAGTAATGTGTTTAATTTCGGTGGGCAGTGAATTAAAAAATTTACTGCCAAGATAGTAACTGCATTTGTGGAGTCTTTCCGTAACAATTTTTGGTTGGGTACACATAAAAACAGGATTCATTCCTAGTATGGTAATCCGTCACAACACAAGTTGAGAAATGTGCGCGGTTTTTATAAAAATAACAAATTATTGGTTTCTGTTTACAATAACGTGCATAGACCTCCCAGAGGGAGGGGCAATTTTCTGTAGAAGGGCACGCTGAGGTTTTTTTTTCTGCTTGTCACTTGTGACTATCTTTCTTTTGTTTAAAGTTTTCTGCCCTTTCCTGGCCTTTTCGAAAGTGCCCCTCCCCGCCGTGCACGCCAGTGAGAGTTTAGACTGTTTTATGTGTGAGAATGAACAGGACCAACTTCAGGATAATTTCTGTGCCTGAAGTGCTGGACTTTCCTGTTTCTTATATTTATCTCATTTTGTCTTTCGGCGTCCCCCTCCTTATGCATAACGACGGGAATTTGAAGCATTAACTTCAAATAACGTTTGAAGTTTGAAGTTTACGGTTTTTATGAAGTGGTGGGCTCGGCCAATCAGGTGCCTCGTTATTTGAAGTCAACTTTTCCCCCACAAAATAAACCGTTTTTCAATGGTAAGTATTAAAAAAAAAACCTATAGTTTTATACATTATACATTGTAGAAAAATAATTTTTGACATCAGTTGTCTCGTAGCTAGATGGAAACGACTCTAAAATTAAAATGAAAAAAAAAATATTCAGGGGGCAACCCGGCGGCCGACCCTGGAACCTTTAAGCAGTCTCTCTCTGGGAATGAACACGCCATAAGAATAAAAAATAAATAAAAAAAGGAAGTCTCATAAGGTTGGCTGTAATTGTGTATTCAATTGTATATTTAAAGGGATATACCTTCCAGCGCCATTTTTCTCGATCCTCCACATCAAGTACGGCCCCACAGGTCTATTTCCTTACAGTTAGTCTTTCCCTTGCTAAAAATCCTTTTTAAAATGTGGCGTCTAGGATATTTTCTGTTGAATATAATGGAACTTTATTACTAACGATCCGTCACTAAATGATGTATTGCACGCGTACAATAATCATGACGTTTCATCTCTGTGTGTACATCTACTAATTTCTAATAATTACCATGAAATCTAAAATCTAATAGATTAATTCGGTAAAAATTAAAATTAATTATTCCAATAGATCGCCGAAGTAAAATTATATGACACTAGCCTATAAAATTATAAATTGTGATTTTAAAATACGAGAATCATTCCGGTTTGTGACGACACAATCGTTGACTTGATTCTGTCTCGTGTACTATACACAAAGCTAACCGAGACAGCAGCTATGCAAGGAACGCAGCTACCACCCCAGCCGACCTTAGCATTGTAATTGCTCGGCTGATGATCTGCGCGTAGCTGTAATTTGGCACGCGGAATGTTATAAGGCAGGCTGGGTGTCCCTTTAATTCTAGCTTAAAGCAACAATTAAAAATCGTGATGCACACCATCTTGGTTGGTGTGGTTTATATGCTTCAGCTCTTCTTTGTTGGTGCGTCTTACTTTCTGATTATGCTCCCTTAACCTTTTAAGTGGTGTATGTCCGAACCCAACTCGTCCAAAGGTTTAAGATTTAAAAACAGAGTCCAATACTATGCACGAGATGGACAATAATGGAGAAACGACAACAATATTAATTTCCCTCAACAAGCCGATTCTAGAGACGGCCGTGGCTGAGTTGGTAGAGGCGTGTGTCTCAAGTTAAAGAGCACTTTCAAGTTGGTAGTTCGAGTCCCGTCCAGGTTAGCCCTACATTTGTGGAGATAGACTACATATATATATTAATGTCCCACTTAAAGGGTTAATACTGAGTTCATGTTGAACGTCAATTTTCAGAAAAAAAAGAGAGGAGCAGTCGCAGAAGCCCTCAGAATGCAATGCTGCAACATATAACAGTGGAGGAACAACAGGCAAGGCTAGCAAGACCGGATTAGGGTCCACTTGAACAAGGTGTTACGATGCTTGGGCGTGGGAGAAGTATTATTGTCGTTGCATCTTGTTGAGTTAACATTGTCGGCCAGCGGTGATTTTGGCTCTGTTTTTTTTTT
>JAHWFP010114628.1:0-19890 GCA_023313725.1 Lithobius niger
AATCTCCAGCGACCCAAAAAACAAGCTGGAGATTCTTTTACACGTATTAGTGCGACGCTGATGGCTTACATGTCTTTTTCTAATATTTGTTCCTTTACGGCTTTAAATTTTTTAAAGCTTACATCCGTATTTGATACGCTTAAGCGTTTTTTAATACTAATTAAAGATATGCTTGAAAACAACATTGTGATACTGTCTTATAATGCAGGTATAGACCTTATGGCAGGCCTTTTGACTAGACCAGTACCCAAGGATAGGTTACTTCGTTTCCTTGAGGAGTTTAACCTCCAGGCATTTGATAGGTTTACTTCCCATGCACCAATTCTAGGCTATCAATAACTGTGTCTAATTTATTTACACATGCAGAAACAGTCATTGTTGCTGTAACTATCTTAGAAGACATATTGAGTGAAGAGTCCAATCACTAACTTTTAACTTGACCTATCGAGAATTGAATACATTGTATTCAAGTGTTTTTTCTATTTTTGTATTCTCACTAAGAGATGTTTTGTAATTATTTAACATTTGTCTCGTTAATCAATATATTAATATACCATTAAATAAAGCTTGCCAGGTTTATTAGAAGTGTTTAAGAGTACCACCCTCACTCCCTTTTCGATGGAGGGGGAGAGGAAATTGTGAGTCGGCGAGTCTAAGCTCCATCACCATAGCCATATTTACCTCCCTCTCCACAAGGTTATTTAACATTTTTACAGTCGTTCAGGCTTTGGGGAAACCCTCAGCAAAGTTGAACTTTGCCGCCACACACTAGTGCATTCTTGAGAAAGTTTTTACGTAACAATGAAAATTGTAATAATGCGAAATCATGTAATCGAGTTGAATGTCTGGTCTGTAGCTGAGTTTAAGCTCTGACAATTGTGTCTCTCGTTTCTTCATTGTCGCCTCAATTGTTTATCCTTTTCATAATTGTTAAAATCGTTTTGCTCTCACCCTAACCCCGTATCCAGCTGCAGGAAGCCGATGGCAGACAATGGCTCCATCGCAGTCTGGCACCAGAATCATGTCTCGGCATGCAAGACAATGCGAGCATACTGCTTGCCCGGTGAGATTCGAGCCCATCTGGTGGACACCGATCTAGAATGCTGCAGTCAAAGACAAAGGATGCGCGTACAGAAAGTGGAAGAGGGCCCATCTTATAAGTTATGGCTCGTCTACAGAGCTATTGTCCGTTTGCAAGGCAGTTGCAGCTTCTAGCTCGGTATCCCTTGCATGGCAGGCACCACGGCCGCAGGGCAAGAAAACTAGGACTACTTGAAAACCTACAATCAGGATCCGAATTAAACTCCAGGAACCACGGTTCTAAGCGGTGAGGCTCTTGTGGGTGTGCTTAACGCCCGTTTCACAAGTGTCTACTCCTTACCAAGTGGTGCCTGCCTGCCAACCTCTGCAGTCAGTTTCTTGTCAACCTAGAAACTGATGTGCCATTTAAGATGTCTGAGATGCTATGGGCACTCTCGAAGTGCAGAGTGAGTAGTGCAGTTGGGGTTGATGGCATCTCATATTCTCAACTGCAGTTGGCATCGTAACAGGGCCGCAAAGATCACCTTGACTACTTCAGTACAGTGCTGGCAGGTGGTAGAGTCCCACCAGTGTGGATGTTTACTATTTTAGTCCCGGTCCACAAGCATGGAAGTCACCGCTCGGACATTCGAAGCTACAGATCGATAGCTTTACTCTCTTGCACCCATAAGGTATACGAACACATGCTGATCTGTAAGCTATTCTGGTATCTATAATATCACGGATGTCTATCGAATGTACAATTAGGTTACAGGACAGGACGCAGTGTGCAGGATGCCGTCCTGTTCTTTCTGTCAAGTGTTTACAAAGCCTGGGCTTATGGTCTCATGGTAGTGGCAGTGCTTCTTGATATTTTGAGCAGCGTATGATATGTTTGAATGAAGTGGCATGGGTATAGGTGTTTGTTTGTGCAAAGCAATCCTTGCTCTCCTGGAGGAAAGGGTGTTCGTCTCCAAAGTCGATGGGTATTGGTCGGCTCTAGTCTCCTCAGATCGTGGTTTGCCACAAGGGAGCTGCTTCAGCCACGTATTGTTCACTGTAGTCATGAATGATGTTTTAGTGGAAACGGGCTAGGCCACCAATATCGTGTGCTATGCGGACAATGTTGCTCTATGGTTTAGTGGGAGCAACCCATCAGATCTAAAATAGCCTCTGCATGTCCTCAGGTCCCTTTTGCACCACGGGGATGTGAGGCACAGTGTGTTGGTATCGGCGTATCTCACTCATGTGCGTGCCATTATAGACTATCACCTTTCTTTCTTTGCAAGTGCTGCCAGACACCTTCGTAGCCTCCAAACCAATGTCAACACATACTGGCACAGTGGAACAGGCTGTTTTGTCTCAACCCCAGTGTCTGCTCTCTGGGTCGAAGCTGGCGAGCCGCCACTTCACCTGAGAGCAAATGAACTGCTTTTAAGGCTTTACCTGCAAAACGTGAGTCGTGTAATACAGGATCCGGTAACTCAAAACCTATTGGTTATCTCACGCCTTAAGACCGAGAGAGCAAGAGCTTGGGTGTTGCTGGGAAGGGCATGACATTGTCGGCCGAAACCAGTCGCATTCTTATTCTCGACCTTGCGGTAGTCTGTCCTCCCTCTCCGTGGCACTGGTGCCCATCTGTGCTATGGGTTTTTGAGCCGGGTGGCCCCACAGCATATCAGATCTACTGCGATGTGTTCTTCATGGACTTGATAGGGACAGGCGGTATTGGGGCTTCAATCCCATCTCTGAAATATCGGGGTTTGCATCCCATCTCTGAAGCTAGAGATTCACCATGGACTTCAAGGCGTTTTCTTGAGTTTCGTCTGTGAGCTGGCTGGTATCTCCGTGGCATTAGATGTCGACACGGCTCTCAAACTTCCCGAGTTTGTGATCCTCACACACCCAAAGTCGTCTCTATTATCCATTAAGAGTTCCCTAGAGTCTCTGAATGTTTCGGACCAAGAGACCTTTTCGATATGTTGGAAGCTATAGACTGTTTTCCAAGTTGCTGTCCCATCCTTGGACTGCGTCAATGGGCACAATGGTCGTGTGGACAACGAGTATGCAGAATTGCTTGCCAAAGATGTGGTAACAAATGCCCCCAGCGTTGCATGTTTGACCAAGTATTCAGGGTTTTGTAAGGCAGCCATCCGAGTTCGGACCAAGCAGTTGTGGAGTGAAGAGTGGGTGAAGGCTGCAATTGGTCACGTTTTTACTGCATTCATCCTGAAGCTCGACAAAAAACATCATCAATGAGCTTCCCTACTGGACAGCCCAGCTGCTGACCAGATTGCGGACTGGTCGTGCTCTGCTTCCATTTCACAGGCAGAGACTTAGGTGGAGCAGGTTTTCCAATTGTGAATGTGGGGACATCTGTACTGTAGCTAATTTGCTTCTGCACTGTGTTCGGCACCAACAGGCATGCCGCATAATTTCTCAGTGGGTCACGGCTTCTGTGATGCCTACAGAACTCCATCAAGCTACTGGTACAGGGAAAGATAGATGTTGCTTGCAAGCCATTGCAAGGTTTGTGAAGGCGACAGGGGTACTGCTATAATCCCCCATACTCTACTCTGCCTCGCCATTCATTGTCTTGGTCCCTCATGAGTCTTGTGGGTCTTGTGTTCCGACCATTGGTTGACTGGATACACACGCGCTGGACACGCTGAATATGGTTTCTCGTTGCCGGCATATGCACAGTCATATGTAATGAATAATTCGGTGTTTGCATTTCAACTGGCAACGAGTATGCGGAGGGCGCACAGGATATGGTTCCTCATCGCCGGTAAGTGTGCAGTGAAGAGTGGTGAATGATTCAATGTTTGTGCCTCAGCCAGCAATTAGTATGTAGTGGAAGACAGTCCTAGTTGGCTAAATATGGCCGGTGTTCATGTGGGTATACAGCTAAAACATTGCCGCCGAAACATTGCGTGACAAAAACACAGTGGACAAAACATCGCGGGGACAAAACATAGCACGGAAATTACATCGTGGTTACAACATCGCGAACAATAACATCGTGGACGAATCATAGCATGGATGAAACATCGTGGACGAAACGCTGCAAATAAAAGAAATTGTTGGTGTTTAAAATATTTAATAAGTTGAAAGTTAACTAGAAGGTGAAAGTTTTAACCACTTACCAACCCCTCCCCTCCCTACTCAAAGTCTGATGACATTTCTTCCGAATTGTGCTGACATGTGTTGACGCAAAGCTACGGTAGATGAAGTTGGTGTACGTGTTAAATTGAAGACAAAATATTTCGTTTGTTACTGATTGTTACAGGGGGATACGGATAATTTTAGGCATAGTTAGGTTACATTGGGTTAAAGGGCACGCAGGTGCCATGCGGAATGAGCAGGCAGACAGGCTTGCCAGAGCTGCGGCTAGCACGGATAGTGGTGTCGTCTCCCCACTGACTCTCCTGGTGCCAAGGCGCCCTATGTTACGTGCGTGGATTCTGACTGACTGGGGCAGGGAGTGGTCTAAGAATAGAATAGAATAGTATAGAATAGTATAGAATAGAATAACCCGACGGTGCAAGCTAAAAACCAAGAAGAACCCACCCCCTCCCCCCTCCCCAACCACCAAAACACAGACCAACAAGGGGCCAACCACCAAACAAAGCCTAAGCAAGGAAGTGGTCCAGCCGATTTTTAAAGGAATCAAGTGAAGGGAAAGAGCAACCGAGACGGGCAGAGCATTCCATGCCTCGACCACACGTTCAGAAAAAAACCTGTGCCGCACATTGCCGGAGGATATACTTCCACAGAGTTTAAGGGGGTGCCCCTTGGTCATGGTATGAGAAAGACAGAAAAATTCATGCAGCCTGAACGTCAATGAGGTGGTTTAAGATTTGGTACGTGAGGATAAGATCTCCACGGAGGAATCTGGTTTTGACAGGGGTCAGGTTCAGTTTGCGAAGGCGTTCTTCGTAAGAAAAGTGTTTTAGGGGAAGGCACCATTTTGTGAGGCGGCGCTGACAAGTTTCAAGACGGGCGAAGAATGAAGCATAACAGGAACGGCCAATCTGAGAACAGAATTCGAGTGTAGGGCGAAGGAAGGTTTTGTACAGGAGAGCAAACAGCTTTGGTGTGACAGCAGAGAAAGTTTTAAGAATATAGTGGGCTTTTTTAAAGACTTTGCCGATGATATAATTAGTATTAACATGACATTTCAGAGACGAATCAACCAAAATGCCCAAGTCCCTATGGGACGTTTTAGTAGGGATAGTAGAGTTACCAAGGCAGTAGCTGTAGTGTGGGTTGTTATTCCCTAAATGCAGCTCCACGCATTTGAGAGGAATAAGGGAAAGACAGTTTTTGGTCGACCAGATGGCAACAGCGTCGATGTCTTGCTGAAGATCTTGATGGAGATAAGCGGGAGAGAGAATTTTCAGGTTGTCCGCATAGCTCCTGCTAAAGGAGTGGATGACAGAATGGAGGTCATTCAGGAAAAGATTGAAAAGGAGGGGGCCCAAAACAGATCCTTGGGGGACCCCAGAGGTAACAGAGACCCAATCACTAGTGGAACCCCTGAGACTAACACGTTGTCGTCTCTGAGAAAGATAAGAGTTGATCCAGGCGATGTGTGATTTAGGAAAATTCAAACAAGACAGTTTGTTAAGGAGAAGGGAGTGAGAAACAGAATCAAAGGCTTGCTGAAGTCGAAGAATACAAGATCACATTGCATCCCTTTGTCCAAGAAGGTGGTAAGGTGGTTGTAAGTTTCAAGTAGGTTAGATTGACAAGAACGGCCTGGGAGGAATCCGTGTTGGAATTAAAGTCGATATTGAGATGTTGACAATGCTTATAACAGATTAAATTTATGGAAAAATCTTTCAAGGATTTTTGAAGCGACACAAAGTAGACTAATCGGCCGGTAATTATTAACATCATGGAGGGCCCCACCCGTATGAACAGGGGTGATATTAGCTTCTTTCCACCGAATAAGAAACGTGCAGGAAGAAAACGAACTTTGATAGATCAAAAACAAAGGGGTAGCAAGAGATTTAGCACAGGATTTGAGAAAGAGAGGGGAAATGCCATTAGGGCCACAGGAAGAATCCTCCCTTAAAGCAAGGAAAGCATGCTCCACGTCAGAGCACAGGAAAGGAGCAGTAATGAAACTAGCATCCATTGGAGTGATGAGGAGATGTGGCAGACAGGAAGAGGCAAAATGTGAACCAAATTCCGCCGCAATATCAAGGTCATCGAGCAAGATAGGACCGTCATTACTCTTCAGACAGGTAGTAGGAGCAGTCTTCCCATTGCGATTAACATAGGCAAAAAGTGACGTAGGGTCAGAGTTAGCTTTGAGAATAAAGGATTCCTCATAAACACGACGGGCAGAGCGAAGACCGGAAACGGCAGCACTCCAGGCAGCTTTGAACCATAGTCCATATTTGAACCATGGGCCATATTTGAGGGGGAGGAAAAGTCACAAAGACGATTATAGGCACATTTTTTCTGTCTAATCAGGGACCTGATGTTGTGGTCCAGCCAAGGTGCGGCATTCTTGGTGGAAGGGGTAAACACAGGAAGGAAATTCTTAATAACACCAAGAATGAAATCTTCGACAATTTTAAGTTGGGAGTTCACGTCCCACCCCCTGAGCTCAGCAGGCCAGTCAATACAGGCAAAAGTGTCATTGATTAACATGAAGTCGGCTTTTCTATAATTGGGACGGGGACCGCCAGGAAGATTAATGTGAAAGACAATTTGGAGATTATAACAAAGAACATCGTGGTCGCTGAGCCCAAGGGGGGGGGGGTAGTGAATAATGGGAGAAACAGTAAGGTCAGCATTGGTAATGACAAGATCAAGTAAGCTAAAGTTTTGTTCTGTTCTATGTCTGGTAGGCTTCACAACATATTGGAGGAGGCCGTGGTCGTGTATAAAATCCAGGAATTCAAAAGCAGCACTATTTTGCGATTGGGAAGTAAGGAGCGTGGTCCAATTTATGGTAGGGAAATTTTAGTCACCAGTGAGGATCACTTGGCATCCCTTGGACAGCATGCTGAAATGGTTGAGAGAGGAATGGAGAGCAGGTCAGCTGACTTGAAAGCTGATTTCAGGGACTCGATAGCAGCAGCCCACATGCAGATGACAATCCTTAGCAAGATTCAACTGGCACTGAATAAATTCCCACTCTGCATGGGGGTCAGAAGAGGAACCAAGGAGAGTCGAGGGGATGCAGGATTTAACATAAATGGCAGCACCACCATGATGATTGGTATCCCTGTCGCAACGATACAGAATGTAACCTGGAAGCCCAAGGGTGCAGTTGTCCACTCTGCTGGAAAGGTGCGTCTCAGTTACGCAGATCACATCCGGATTTTCCATGTTGACATGAAGTTTTAGTTCATCAAGCTTGCTGAGCAGCCCCTGAGCGTTAAAGTTTGAGAGCTTTAGGAGTAAAAAGTTTTGTTGGAAGTCTTATGTGGCAAACATTTTTACTCTTAAATTTAGAGCATATTAGGATCAGCCTCCAGATCATCTTGTGTTAAGTTGTTGAGAAGTTCTTCTGATCCAGAGAGGTGTAGAGAATTCCCTTCCTCGTCGCCTTCTGTCAGATCACTCCAATCTCTTGTGGCGCTAGTGTTTCCTTTTCTGTTAGCTTCAGTTCCTTTTTTTTCCAGGTGGTGATATTGTTTACCAAAGTCCCAGCTGGATGATTGAGAAGATGTACGTTCTCTTCCTGCATGTGCTCCAGCCGTAGTGTTCCTATGTGTTCCCCCCTTGATATCATACCTATCTCAGCAAGTCGGTTTCTTTCTCGTCTTCGGACGGGGTATTCCCTTCTTGCTGCTGACCGTCATACAGTGAACTGGGCCACATCTCCAGCGTGCCCTAGCTGTGGCCTTCTGCAGACCCCACAGCATTTTCTCCTAGACTACCCAGCACTCTGTGGTCAGAGACGGGGCTTGGTGAAGTTAGTTCTCAGACTCTGGATATTGCCGCACTTATCACTCTCAAACTGTCGACTGCGTTGTGCTCGAGATTACGAGCCGTGGCAGCCTTTGTTAAAGACTCTGGTGTCCAGATTTAGACCAGCTACCTAAGCTTCTTCCTCCTGCCCCTTGTTCCACTCGGTTCTTCTAAGAAGTGTGTATGACGTAATTGGCTGTGTATTGGTAGTTCTCGTGTTTGCAGTAATTGTGTTCTTGATTGTGAGACTATTCTCTGTAATTGGGCACGTGGCAGAAGGCCGAGGCCCACAGAAATAAATCAAATCAAATACAAAACTAAATCCACTGCAAGAATGAACTCGCATTTGTTACTGATTGTTAGAGGGCTTCGATGATACCCTTCACATTGCCAGCCGCTCGCCCTTTTTCTTTGCTACAGTCCCAAGAATGAATTTGCTCCTCCTATTTTAATGCTTGCTTTCATTGCATGATCTAGAGAACATGGTGGAAGTGGAAGTGGCGACTGGTTGGGGGGAAACCCCTGGGGTGGTGAGGGAAGTGGAAAGGCAGACTGTCATGTACAGTAAAGGAGTTAAGTGTGCTACGGTAGAGCTTGAGATAGGTTAAGCAGCAATTTAACGTCTGATCTCCAAATTCGAGTTCATGTAAGTTTTGGGTAAAGACTTTGAGATGTAGAGTTGGATGGCATAAGGATAAGGGGGTAGGAAGTGCTGTATTGTGTCTAGTGGTGTCATTCAGTGGTCTGGCCTGTGTTTAGTTGTAGAATGGTTAGGTTTAGTATTAGGTAAAGTTAGAATTAGTATTAGATTGAGCGTGTGACGTTGGGTACGTACGCTGTAGTAGTGTAAATAAATAAATAAATAAATAAATAAATAAATAAAATGATCTAGATGCACGCTAGCATGTCGCGCCAAGTTAGGCGACAAACATCACATAAATACAATTGTCGAGGACGTAAACCATTTTAGTGCAACACCATAGCGTGTCTAATATTCTGAAGCTTAATTTGGCACATTTCAGGTACTTGGAGAAAAATAATAATGTTATGAACTAAATAAAAAAAAATTTTAAATTAAAACAAAACCAAAAAGTGATAAAGAGTTCACCAAGTTGAAAATGGTTCGGCATCTTAAAGGAGTGATACGGAATTCAAATATTGGAAAGATGGCCACTGGCGTGTGTCCGGATCGTGTGTCCAGATCATGTGTCCGGGCGGCCAGGTGCCTCCAACCTGGTTGTTCTCCATCCTGATTCCGGTGCTAGGCAGGGGGAAACGGAGGTCTGCTGTTGAGAGTTACAGGCCCATCGCCCTCTTGTTCTGTGCCCGGAAGCTATACGAGAGGATTTTGGTGGGTAGGCTCAATAGTGTCTTGGAAGGCTCTGGTGGGCTTTACAAGGCCCAGTTTGGGTATTGGAAGTTGCGTGGGGCTCAGAACACCATGCTGTACTTGGAGGCCGGGGGCAGAGCGGCTTGGCTGCACGGCAAGATGGCGGTTGCTGTCTTTCTCGACATTAAAGCTGCCTATGACATGGTGGATATGGCTTGTGTCAGAGCGGGGATGCAGGATTTAGGGGTTAGTCAGAAACTGGGTGAGGCGGTTCTGTCACTGTTGGGTGAACGCAGCTACGCAACGAGAGTTGGTGGCTTCTGGTCAGGGGTGAAATCCACCAGCAGGGGCCTGCCACACGGGAGTTGCCTGAGCCCAACTGTCTTTGTGGTGGCGATCAATGCTGTGCTCAAGGAGCTCAGCTTCTCCTGCAACGTTGTGGCTTATGCCGATGATGTGGCAGTGTGGTTAGTCAGCACGGACGTTCCAGTGCTTGTCACGTCTCTGGAAAAAGTCATTTGCAGGGCTGTGGTTCTGCTGGCTGATCAGGACCTTTGTCTCTCACTCCCCAAAACCGCACTTCTGGTGTTCTCAAGGACTACTGCAGTGCTGGCCACCCTGCATGTTGGGGGTGTGGTGGTGCACTCGGCATCTAGTGTCCGGTATCAGGGTTACAGGTTGGACCCTCAGTTGAGCTGGCTTGCTGAAGTTGGGGTGGTGAGGGAAAGTATCGCTGGAAGACACGGCGTCCTTAAGTCTCTCGCTTCTAACCGCACGGTGTTGAAGAGGTCGGTACTCACTGAGTTATACAGGACATTCATTCGGTCCTGTGCGGACTTTCACTTGCCTTTCCTGCTATGCTCTGGTGGTGCTATTAGGAGTGTCCAGGTCGCCCTGAACGGGTGCCTGCGCACGGTTACTAGTTGTTTGCCTTCCACCGCGGTGGCTACACTGCTAATGGAGGCTGCGGAGGTGCCAGTAGGGTTCAGGGCTAGAGAGACTCTGCCGGCCCTCTGCCTTAGAGTGGTGGCAAAGGGTGGTGGGACCCAGTGGCTATGCTTCTGGTCAGGTTTTCCACTACGGGTCTGTGGGCGCAGAGAGCTTTTGGTGATCTTGGTCTGGGTGCTACCCTTCTCAAGAAGAGCGGTTTTGGTGGTTTCCAATCCCCAAGGCTGGTTGTGGGTGGGTGTCCATGGTCTGGTGTGGGGAGGTGCCCCCTCTCTTGTCCTGCCAGTGACGGTGACTAGGACTGTGTGGAGATTTTCAGCGATGCCTCCTTCCATGAGGAGGTCTGGGAGGGTGGGCGGGAGTGTATGTCTCTGACTTCCGTCAGGAGTTTAGTTACTTCCTGCCTCTCCTCCCATTCGCCTTCCTGGGAGTACTGGTGATGATTTCTATTGCCATTGACATTGGCTTAAACTTGCATCTGCACAACTTCAGGGTCCTCTCCGATTCTGCTGCTGGGATAAAGTGCCTCTGGTCTGCTTTCAGGTCACTGGACGTCAGTCACCCAATTGTCCTTGAAATTGGTCTGAAGCTTGCCGGTACTCTTCGGAGGGGTGTCAGTGTGTGTATTCGGTGGGTCCCCATGCATTCTGGGGTCTTTGGGAAGGAAGTAGCTGACGACCTTACCAGGTGAGGTTTCGTGGAGAAGCGGAACTCCGTGGTGCTTCCGGTCTCTCCCAGAAATCTCCTCCCGGTTCTCAGGAGTATAACAGCGGATGACTGGCAACGAGAATGGGATTCGGGCGAAGTTGGACGGGCCCTGTACAGTATTCATCCAACGGTTGGGGACACACGCAGCCTGGATTGTCTCTTCAGGAGGGATGTGGCAGTGATCTCCAGGCTGAGGACCGGTCATTGCCTTCTGAGGGCACATGCGTTTAGACTTGGGTTATGTGGGTTGCCCATCTGCCAGTGTGGCACGAAGGAGGAAACTGTAGCGCACTTTCTCTTGGTCTGTCATCACTGGGCTCAGTACCGGGGCCACTATGTTGAACTGAGGCTGCAACCTGCAGGAGGTTGTTGGTGTCTCCCCGCACAATCCACGGCTGGTGTCTCACTACGACAGGTAGTGTTGTTCTGTAGGCAGCCAAGGCGGTTTGCGTAGTAGGTGGTAGACATGTACTGGGTATAGAACTGTAAATCAGGGCTTAGGTTATGTACTAGATTAAGTTGTAGATATGAGCGTTTAACTTTCAGGTCTTTAGGCTCAAGTAATCAATAAAGTAAAGTAAAGGGGCGAGCAGCCGGCAATGAGAAGGGTATCGTCGAAGCCCTGTAACAATCGGTAACAAACGAAATATTACGTCTTCAATATAACACGTACGTCAACTCCATCTGCCGTAGCTTTGTGTCTTCACATGTCAGCACAACTGGGAAGAAATGTCGTCAATATTTGAGGGGAGGGTAGGGGTGGTAGAGTGGTTAAAACTTCCACCTTCAAAAGTTGACTTCCAACTTATTAAATATCTTAAACAGCAACAATTTTTTTTATTAGCGATGTTTCGTCCACAATGTTTCACCCATGCTACGTTTCGTCCACAATGTTATTGTTCGCGTTATTGTATTTGCGATGTAACTTCCGTGTTTTGACCGTGTGATTTTGTGTCCCCGCGATGTTTTGTCCGCTATGTTTTTGTCACACGATGTTTCGGCAGCGATGTTTTAGCCGGGATCCGTTCATGTGGTCGATGTTCATGTGGTAACCAGTTTCGTGTGTACAGTGGAGGCAGACACTAACTGGTTGGTTATTACGGAAGGAGGTAGGAGGCAGGAGGCCAGGAGACAGTGGTGTATGGTTGGTGAGTAGAGATACATGCATGATACGTTGTGTTTTTATTGTGTGTTCTCTCGTTTAGTGTTGTGCTTAGTTTATTGTATTTACTAGGGTGGGCGAATAGCTTAAGGCTACAGCCCCAGTAAATATATATTTCCTTCCTCCCTCCGACTGTTGCAAATATGGATAAATAAGCCGATTAAATAATCGAATTTAAACAGTAATTTAAGCTGTAATTTAAATAATTTTACGGATGGAATGTTCAAAAAATTCTTGCCCCCACGCTAGCAAAAATAAAGCAACAAATGAAATGATTCCTAGTAAACTGTATTCAAAACCTGAACATAATAATTCATGCAAAATAATAATAAAGCAACTAGGACTGAAATTTTCATTTTAGTGACATTAATTGCAATTGAATTGTCCATCACGTTTGGCGATGCCATCGGGGACCATTGTGTTCCTAGCAGGTCTAACCTTGGTGGTAAGGCTTTCGTGACCCCAACCCAATACCATGTACTCTTCCCCTGCATTCGAGTTATCATCTTCGTTGTAAACTTTTTAAACTCTTAAACTTTTGTAATTTATAATTTTTAGGTTTAACATCAGATGGCAGTTAGTGACCACCAGGTCCTTGCCATTCCGGTGGCCTTTGCAACGAACTTACCATTATTATTATTATTTTAATATTATTATTATTATTATTAATATTATTATAACGACTGACTGAGATCAACAAAAATAAAATATAATGACAAAAAGTCATTAAAGAAATGAAAATAATCGAGTGGAATAAATTTGAATTTGGCACTTCAGTAGATGAATTTTATGAAGTAATAAAAAACAGGATAAATAAGATTTATGAAGATAATATAGTTAAAAACATAGGTATTAAAAAAAACAAGAATAAAGGTAGAAAGAAAAGGATAACTAAAGAAACAATTTTATTAATTGAAAGGAAAAACAACATGTGAGCAAAAATTAAAACTACAAACACTGTAGATGAGCATAAGCAAAAAGAATATAATGCATTAAAAAAAGAAGTACAGAAAAAATTATGCTAGATAAACAAAATTTTTACAAAAAGATGATAGAAAATGGGGAAGAAAGTAAAAAAAACAATGTGGGAAGTTGTAAATGATTTAACAGGAAAGAATACAAATAAGAATAACATAGATGAAACATTACAAACATCATTTTGACAAAATAGCTTACAGGAAACTTGCAACAAATTTAATAATCGTTTTCTTAAGCAAGTACCTGAGCTAAAGGAGAAATATGCTAAAAAAATAAAAATCGTGACAGAAGGAAAACTTTTTCAAGAGGTTTACAAAAAGACAGGAGAGGCAAATAACATAAAGCAAACAATGTGTATTGAAGATCCAACAGATAAAGAAATTGAATTAATTATAATGGAAACTAAAAATACTTATTCGACAGGAATTGATGGCATAATTACTAATCATATCAAAGAAACCAAAGAAATACTTCAAAAGCTATTTGCTTGCTAATAAAAAATAATAATCGAAGAGGAAAAGTGGCCAGAACTTTTAAAAACACAAATAATTAGACCATCACACAAAAAAAGGTTCCAAATTAGAGATCAATAATTACAGACCTATTTCACTATTATCAGTAATTAATAAGATTACAGAAAAGTTCTTTTAAAAAAAAAATCATTCTTAATAAGGTGTAAACTATTAACTGAATTGCAATATGGTTATACAGAGAAGAAAGGCACAACACATTTATTAGTACAAATAAATGAAATAATTACCACTGCATTAAACAATGGAAAATACATTGCTGTAATTCTTATAGATTTGCAAAAAGCATTTGATTCTTTTGATAAACAAATTTTATTTAAAAAATTTGAAAAATTGGGATTAAGAGGCAAAATGTGTAACATTTTAAAAGAATACTTAAACAATAGACAAGCAATGGTTAAAATTGGAAATGAAACAAGTAATACATCAAACATTGATTTTGGTGTTCCGCAGGGCTCGGTGTTGGGGCCATTGCTATTTTTGATTTTTGCAAATGATATTGAAGTGGGTATTGAAAAAAACATTCTTATTTTTATTTGCAGACGATATGATATTGATATCGATAAATGATAACAAAAACGAAATGTTAGAAAACTTACAACATGATTTTGACTTATTAAACTGCTGGTTAATTGAAAATGAAATTTACATCAGCGAAGAGAAAACAGTTTATTTGGGTATCACTGTACCAAAAATGAAATCAACGGAAAATCCAAAAATGTTTGTGCATAGTGGAAAATGTGAATATGTAAATAACGTTAGTATTACATCAAATTGTGAAGACACTTGCTGTACTTTAGAAACAACGAAACAAGTAAAATATCTTGGTTTAACTATTGACACGCATTGGAATTTTAAAACCCACATAAAAAGTTTAATAAGCAGATTAAGATATTTGCTATCAAAAATGTATCAGGTTAGAAAAGTTTTAGGTAAAAATAAACAATTTTGTATATAGCATGGATTGAAAGTTTAATCAGGTACGGAATCGAAATTTATGGTTTCGCATCAGACTACATCTTGCACAGATTACAACTCTTACAAAATTAATAAACAAAAACGTATCGTTAAAAGTTAAAAGTAATGGTCTAAAAGTCAAAACCTGTAAGGAACACGGACAAGCTTTGACTGTAAGGGTCTAGGTGTCAAATTTGGCCAGTAAGACGCTGCTAAGCATTAGACCCTTACTACTCGGTGGTCATGTTAATGACTTAGTAAGGAAAATTGGAAGTTAGCCAACAGCGAAAATCATACACTAGAAATAACGTAGTTTAGTAAGCCAAATTTATGCACTTGTGTTAAATCGGAGTGGCATGACCCGGATTCGAACCGCCCACCCAGTTCGCCCCCAGATCACTTGCATAGCGCCTTAATCTCTTCGTTGCACTCCGATGAAACGTAAGTGCATAAAGGTGGCTTACTGAACTACGTTATTTCTAGTGTACGATTTTCGCTGTTGGCTAATTTCCAATTTTCCTTAATATTATTTCCAGCGATTTATGTCTATTTAATAAAAACTTAGTAACTCAGACACGGGTTGTACACGCATACGCTTGTAGCAGGTTGTGTTGCTTGGAATCGCTGCCATGTTATCAAACCGAAAAAAAATGTCAACCTAAAGCAAAGTAGAAACCCACGCCCCCACTATCATTGGATCATCTCATGGGTCTTTATATGAGGTTTTCGGACAACTGTTCGTCAAAAACCGGGTAGTAAGGGTCTAATGCTTAGCAGCGTATTACTGGCCAAATTTGACACCTAGATCCTTACAGTCAAAGCTTGTCCGTGTTCCTTACAGGTTTTGACTTTTAGACCCTCACTTTTAACTTTTAACGATACGTTTTTGTTTATTAATCCGTGTTACTTTTAGAATTGTATTAAATAGGTGTGGTGGTGGATGATAGGTGGGGTACGTGTGGCACCTTTATAATTAATTTGTTATTTGTTTTGTTGTGCCGCCTTTAAGCTCGTAAATAGCTATGGCCCTTACTAACCTGGCTATGGCTAGTGTTAACAATGAAAACAAATCTTTTAATCTTCAGTCTATGTCTTGCAGCTGGCGTTTGCTAAATGGCATTGTTGCATAATAACAATGTTTAAAACAATGTAAAACAATCAATCTGGTCGTTTAGAGCTCCGTAGTTATTTCGTTTAGAGTGGGCATGTAGCTACGGGCTGTGGCCCCAATAAATTTTCTTTTCTTTCTCCGTAACCCCTGAACCACTTGACCAATTAGAAAAGGCACATCTACGGAGCAATACCTGTAAAATGAGCTAAGAACCAGCTTTATAGGACAAATAGTTTGACCTGTAGAGAGGACAGACGAAAGGTACATCCCCAGAACAAGACCAAGAACAAGACCAAGACCCAAGACCAAGGAACAAGAAGTTGTCTATTTGGCCCCTCTCTGTATCTCGGGTTTGGCTGGACTGAATTTCACAATTTTTGGACTGTAGACAGGCCTTGACTATACTATCCGCCAGGAAATAATATGGTCATTTTATGACTACTAATCTTTCATGGAAAAAAGTGCGCCTTGCCTTTATACTATATAACTGCGTCGTCGGGCAACGCTATTAGACCAACAACAATGGCGTCGCTTTCCGATCAAGTTCGTGTCAGCAAGAAATAGGTGTGTTATTTGAAACGTTTTTCAATATTTCAAGATTCAAGGGGAATCTATATCTATTTGCGATTTATTGAGTAGCACTGCATCAGCTAAAGTGTGTCGGTTAAAACAGTGCATAGAATTACCGACGCTGGCAAGTTAGGCTGTTCAACGATCGACCCCGTTATGGAAGCTGCCGCCGGTCCTTCGTTCACCTCGCCGGGGTGGAAACGGTCCCACCCCGCACCGATCACCGACTTGAACAAGTTCGAGTTGTCTTGTCAGAGCTACTGTAAATGAAATTCACCAAGCATGCGATTATTCTACCATGGATTCGATTCATTCTAAACTTGTTGCGAGGACCGGATTTGCAGACAGTAAAACATCTCTCCGTTGTATTCTCCGCGGTAAGTTAAAAACGAAGTATTGCAAGTTCGACGCACGTAAATTTTATATTGAACGGCCCGATATTGTTTCGCATCGTCATTGTTATTTACGGAAAATAAGAGAGGTACGGGCAGCAGGGAGGCCGCTTATTTATCTTAATGAAACGTGGGTAAATGCACATCATGGTAGAGAGAAACAATGGCATAATGATGATTTAAAAATTCGTGGACGCTTGATTCCAACAGGAAAAGGAAAGAGGCTTATTTTGTGTCATGCCGTCAGCAGCACAGGATTCGTACTGAATGCCAAGATGTTATTTCGCTTCAAAACAAAATCGGGTGATTACCAGCACATGGCCAACATGTGTTATGATTGCCAGCCTACCACTGCGACCACGACCCTATCGAACTCATTTGGGCACAGGTGAAGGAAGACGTACGTAAACATAAATAGTTTTGGCCGAAATGGAGAAACTTACTACAGCCACGATTCAAGCAGTTTTTCCTAACAATTGGAAAAAAAGCTGTGACCGCGTCGTGGAAATTGAAAAAAAAGTATCACTGGGAATCCGATCACTTGGTCGAGGAACGAGTGGAACTGCTCATCATTTCGACGGTAGAGAGTGACAGCGATGAATGAAGAAACTGACTAAAAAGGTTTTCATACTTCGCCATTTTTCCCTTGACTCGAGAAATGAAACCTCCAAAAAACAAACCCCTGCCTCATTGTTCAACTGTCGTAAACATAATGTTCAGTCTTTTTTAGGACTACACCCTAAAACGGTCCTTCTCTGGATCACCAAATGTCGAAAAGAGAATTTTATTGCTTGTTTATTATTAGTAAAATAAGTAATAGTTATTGGTTAAAATCGAGCGGTTATCGGTTTTTAACCAACGGGTGCGATTATTGGCCGGCTCGAGTATGCAAATAGGTCGAGGGCGGAGCCCGATGATTAAAAATCGATAACCGATCGATTTAAACAATAAATTATTTAAATCACGGTTGGGACGTCAAGCTAATTCTTATTTAATTAAAACGTTTTGTGTTTGTGAAAATTGCTTCAAGAAATACGGTAATACCTTATGTCAAATCAGTGAAGGTCATTCCATTTTAATTTGTGGAGGGGGAGTGGGTGTTGGACGATTCCTTTGGCAGGTAGGCAGACTGTAGGTTACGCTCAAGTTTCTGGAAGGTGGGTGGGAGTTAAACGACGCGTCGTTTCGCAAAGTTTGGCTTGTAAGCTAGCTCGCTCGCTCTGTTCGGAAAGAATAAACTTCGATATGTGATGAAGCAGGGATAGAAGGACAATGTGCCGACATTCTCGCAAGGTAAGTAATTCTTTTTGTTCGTTTGTAGTTTGAGAACTGTTTCAAATCACCAGTAATACCCAAATAGGTGAATCGGTAGGAATGAAGGTCATTCCGTTTTAGGTTGTGGAGGGGGGGGGGGGGGGAGAGAGAAGAGTTAGACGGAGGGAATAAACTTGGAATTGGCCAGCCAGACATGTGAGCGTTAGCAGGTAAAGGATTTCATTTGGGATATCCCGGCAAGTTAAGTAATTCCTTTTGTACGTTTTCATAGCGTTACGGTTTTAACGCTGTATAATTTTGGTTGTGGTGTGTGCGTTCCCATCGCGTGATCCGGAAGTGTCAAAAGTGTTGAGTTATCAATAAAAGTGTGGATTATCGGTAAAAGTGTGGGGTAACTTGATAACCCACACTTTTTGCGATGACGCACACTTCCGCTCACGGTTAACGGGATTTAACCTACGGAAATTTAGCGTAACGTTGAGTTAGCGTGACGTCACAGCCGTGGTTTAAAGGTTATTACCCAAATAAAAACTGCATTGAATTAAACAGCTATAAGCATACCAGTATTTCAAAAATGATAGTCAGAGCTCAATAAAAAGTTTAATCAGAAAAAGGTTTTGTGCATCCTTATATGCAAGGATCCTGGGTGTAATCTTTAAAAATTAAAAGTGGAGAAGGGGGGGGGGGGATATTCTCCTTACTAAGCGTTGTTTTACTTGCACCCGCACATTCCCAAATAGGTAAAACAAACTATAAGGTCTATGGGTAAATTAGCAACAACAACCAAAAAGAAAAAACTACTTTCTCTAAAAAAGAAGGAAAAAACTTGAAAATTGGAGGAGGGGGGGAGAAAAAGTCAGCGGCAGCCTCAAGGTCGCAAAAGTGTACAGCCTCTGATAGCATCAAACATAATTGTACTAATTCTGCTTTCAAACATTCGCAAAAATTACTAGTAAAAAGAATACGATTTATTGTGTAAATCAAGCTGCAGCGAAAATAATAAAAAAAAGGCTTGAAAGTGCCCCCAACCCCCTCATTTTTTCCCCCAAAATGTTAGCCAACGGTTTTGCTACATTCACCCAAACCAATCTAGGCTAATGTTGCAAAAGCTACAGGTGTATATAGAAAAGTTATTTAATTTTGGTGACCGTATATATTGCTGGGTAACCAAACAGTCGGTGAGTTGCGATTGTTCCACCCCGTCCCCCTCGCCCTGTAAAACTGCCTGTACGTCAGTTTTACTTGTCAAGAAGTGCTGCTAATGATTCAGTCATTTTAACATAAAAACTGGCTAGAAACATTGGATTTTAAAGGTACATGTCTCTCGGTTGGTTTTCCTGTAAGGCTCACTTTTGCAATATTAGTTCAGACGCGAGAAAATGTGCAAAGGCATTCATTTTTTGGTTTTCTCCTCGTGAGAAACGGTGTTCTACATTCAATCTAACCTATGAATATGTTGCAAAAGCTATTTCAGTGCCTGTAGCACTTTCGAATTTCCCGTATCCCCTCCCTGCCTGGCGAAATTGGAGCCAAGGCATCTGATCTAGCCTAAGCTAACTTAACCTAACAATACGACCACAAGAAATAAACATAATAAAACAGTGCAATACGCCACACCTTTTGGGTGCCGTATAATACATTATTTTTTTTTTACGTTTATTTGTTTTTGGGTTTGCTATCCTACGTTAGTTTAGGTCAGGTGCCATGGCTCCAGTTTCACCAGGCAAGATGCGAGTCATGTGGAACTAATTTTACAGGGCCTTATCGTGCGGGACATTTGTACACAATGTGTTTGTATTACACTCTACAGTATAAGGCCATTTTTATTTTTAAAAACTGTTGAATTATTCGGGTTTTGCGTTCGTTCGTACTGACGATAGGTGAAAAGACAGTACGCGAACACTCGTTAATGCGTCGGCTTCGATTTGTACTGCTAAGAGTGACTGGTGTGACAATTCAAACTTTTAGAACGATTA
>JAHWFP010114629.1:0-12992 GCA_023313725.1 Lithobius niger
CTACAGCATCTTATGCAAGTTGGCATAGTTTAGTCACCGTGGTCGTCCAGAAATGAAACTAATGTTGTTCCTCCCTCAGGTTAACATTTCTGATTTTGTTTCAGAGCTGATCACGGTTAATGAATTATGCCAATTTGCGTATGCTGCCAACACCATTACCTACCAATACAATGTATGGTGTACGAAAGAGCCTGACAGAACTGTTTGGCAGAAAAGCCACTCGGCCAGCACAACAGAATGATTCTTGTAATGCCCGTAACTCCTAAACTAACGTACCGAATTTTGTTCTGTTTTTTGCATGGCCATGCCTTGACACTGTCTACAAGTTTCTAATTTACAATGGGGTTCTACGAAGCATAGTTAAAAACTTAGCATCACGATGACCTTGAAAATATGCGTCAAGGTCAGTGATCGATTCATGGTTAATTGGCTCCCCGTTCGCCTACATACCATGCAAAGTTTCATTATCCTAACATTAACCATCTTTGATTGCGAAGGGTGTTCAGTCCTTTCTGCCCCACCCTGTATATTACTTGTATGCCTTCATCCACATTTTGTTTGTTTACAAAATAGAAGTAGTCAAGGTAAACAAGGGGACAGAAAGTTCACTGTATTTGTCTGTAGATTTAAAAATATGCTGGCAGTTTATTTTTTTTTATTTCCACGTTTTACCATAATTTCTTGGTTTCACATAGCCGCAAGATTTGAAGAGACGGAGGTTAGATTTGTTTTACTTTGTTTAGCCAGCAAGTGCATGCAACATACATCAACACTTCTTGTTTACAAGGTAACACACCAGAAAGGTGTAGATTGTAGAATCTTGTAATAAATAAACCTTAGTGGCCGAGTGTAGCCTACTTACTCATTTAGTAACAAGGGGAAGAGACATGTTTATTGATGCAACCTGCACATACAGGGTGGTCCAAAAGTCCGTTGCACCCCACCAAAAACCCTACAGAATTGGAAATAGGCACCTGACTTATAGGACTTTGTATTGTCCCTAAGATGGGGCAACCACTGAGCTTGCGTTGGGATGCCCTGCCCCCCCAACACATCTCTGTAATGTGTGGTGCAATGGCAACCCGGACCACTGCACTGTGACTAAGGTTGGCGCTAATGACCAAGTTGTCGACGCGCCATTAAGCCTCAATCCCCCCCCTGCCCCCCCCCCCCCTCAACTCCCAGTTATTAAAATTTAACTTTTTTCCTCTGAGAAATAGACGTTTGGTTCCAATTGGGGAAATATGCGCATGGCCCAAACAACATGATAGCCGAAAATGGCATTCTAATTGGATAAAAGGATGCATTTTATTGCATCTTCAAGGTAGCCCCACGCCCACATGAGGCTTCCCTGCACGGTGCAGGAATTTGTACGATGCACCCATCAAAGGTCCTACAGCACACCCGACACACCTGACTAATAAGACCAAGGTTTGTACTTAAGATGGGGGCCACTGCATGAGCTTGTATTGGGGCGCCAGGCTCCCCTCAACGTCCATATACAAAGTTTATCTATGTTCCTTAAACTAAACAGAAAAAAAAATTCCTGGGTTGGGAACGTTCAAGCAATACGTCTCAAGAAACAAGCTGCCCCCCGCCTCTCGTGATCAATCGTCATGAATTTGCGAACAGGCATAGGTGATAGTGCCTGCTCTCTTTAGTTTATGGGAGGTGTCAGGAATCAACTGCCCAATCCAGGGGTATTAGTCAAGTTTATTGTAGGGAACAAATAAACTTCGTAACTAGGGGGTTGTGGGAATCAGGGTGCCCCAATGTAAGGTTATGCATGCTCCCCCGCACTATAGTACTGTAGTATATACAGATTGTTATATACAGGGTGGTCCAAAAGTCCGTTGCACCCCACCAAAAGCCCTACAGAATTAGAATTAGGCACCTGACTCAAAGGATTTTGTTTTGTCCCTAAGATGGAGGCCACCCACTGAACGTGCCCCCCTCAACCCCCAAATATAAAATTTGCCTTTTTTCCTGTAAGAAATAGACCTTTGGTTCCAATTGGGAAAATATGTGCATGGCCCAGACAACGTGATAGCCGAAAACGGCATGCTAATTGGATAAACGGGATGCGTTTTATTACATCTTCAATGTAGCCCCCATGCCCACATAGGGCTTCACTGCACGGTGCAGGAAATTGTCCGGTGCACCCATCAAATGTTTTACAGCACTGAGATTACACACCTGACACACAGAAACAAAGTTTGTTCCTGAAATGGAAGCCACTACATGAGCTTGCAGTAGGGCGCCCTGCTCTCCTCAACCCCCAGTTATAAAACTTATTTATTGTCCCTGTCAGAAATAGACGTCTGCTTCCAATTGGGGAATTATGTGCATGACCCAGCCAATCTGATCGCCCAAAACGGCATGTTAATGAGATAAACAGGATGTGTTGTATTACATCTTCATTGTAGCTCCCACGCCCTCATTAGGGCTTACCTGCACGGTGTGAAAAATTGTCCGGTGCGGGTTCTCTACCAAAGGTTCTACAGCACTGAGATTACACACCTGACACATACGACGATGATTGTCCCTAAGATGGTGTATATATAGTACAATTGTATATACTGTGTATGTACTGTGTATATATAGTACAATTGTATATACTGTATATATAGTACAATTGTATATACTGTATATATAGTACGATTGATCACATGTGTTCGATCGTACATTTTGTCTATTGCAAACAAGTGGTCTTCACGCATCTGTGGACACACGGATGACATCACTATGGTGCGTTAGTGTATGACGTGGGCCTTGTGGCAACTTACACCACAATGCCCTCCCTTAAAAAGAAAAAATTGATCTGTGGATTGTGATCCAATTTGTTGCATTGACATCAGATGTGTTGTTTTTGCTGACGTCTGCATGGTGTCTTGTAGTTTTTGTTTTTAGATGGCATCTTAATTTGGAGTGATGACATCTATTTTTTCTCATGTTGATTTCTTAATTGTTGGCTTTGTGCTTCCCAGCAATTGCATTAGTACATATGAAGAAAACAATTAACATAAAGAATTTCTTCATATGCACAGATCTTAAAATCATGCCCTAAACAGGCACACGATAACCGATTATTCAACACGATCAACTAGGAACAAAACATGACAATCCACTTACCGCATGTTACTCGTGTTATCGTTAAGTTACGTTGTGTTAATCATGGGGCAGTTAAACCAAAAGAAAAATTATTGTGGTTACTGCAAATAAAAAATTCAAAATAATTATTCATTTTAACACTTTCGCACCTGATATTTTTTTTTGCGTACAATCACTGCTGCCTGACCGATTTTGTGCTTTACCATAAAAATCAATACAGCTACATACCTAAAACCTTCGTAATTTATTGAAAAAGTGTGCTCTACACGGTGGTGCTAACAGAAAACTAAAAAAAAAAAAAAAATTGTTAGAAATACTGTAGCGATTCAAACAATGGCGACAAACATACAAAAAAGGAAAAGTTCAACGCGTTGAATTGCAGCAACATTTTCAGTAATATCTTAACTTTTCATAAAACTTTCTCGTTGCCAATATATTTTGTTTGGTGTGGAAGGCCTCAAACCATCCTATGATGCACAGGGGAACTTTACAAGTCTTGCACATGAAAGTTGTGTCCTTGCGAATGGGCTTGTTTAGCGCCGACGCCTTGCCCTTTTTGAAGCACACTTTGCACTTTCTTTGGGCTTTACCTGCTGGTGTTGTTTGTGTGCCTGGAACTCTTGTTGGAAAATGTAGTAGACAGCCTTCTACAGCCCCACGAAGTTGTTCATCACTGCGGGTAGTACCGTTTCGTTCGACGAAACCTGCAGCCAAACTTTCATAAAAGCGTTCAAGTTGCATTGGTTTGTCGGTGTGGAACTTGTTGAGTACGATCCAACTATTGACAATTGCGAGGTCGAACAAGTGTACGAATAATTTTTTTCACCATTTTACACTTCGTCTACGAAATGAATAGTAAGCTAGGCTTTGGTCGCTGCACTAGACTCCAACCTTGAACTTGTTGTAAGCTAACAACTGCAACAGGCTTTATTTGTTTGTGGTTGCCGCGTGCTGTAGTAGTTTGTTTGCATTTTTGCCTTGTGTGAACTGTACTTAAGACATGAAAAGCTCTCGCATGCTTCCACTTCAAAGCATGCTGATGCTGCTTTCTTTTGGTAGCTCCTTACGGTTACTCATGACAGTTCCCACTGCCTTTGTGTTCCTGTCAAATACTACTGGTAAAGAATAAAAATCGGTCCATGTATACAACATAACATTGATCTAATACATAGTGAAGCAACTCTTAATCATCTGCATTACACTACCATCAGTGTTAGTTGTCACTTAAAGCTGTTGAAAAAGACACCTTGACCATGAACAACAAACGAAATTTTCCAAACAGTGCTGGTTTAGGTGGGCCGTTAAAGAGGCACATAGCTTTCATGGCTTTGACTTTTTTGAAGAGACCAAGCAAAGATGTGATTGAAATTAACACCCCTTCTGAAATGGGAGCAAACTTTTTCCCCCTCAAACCCAATTTCCTGGCCGACATCCAAAAATCTTTTCAGTACGTTTTATTGAATCAGAAAATTAAAACCATAACCACTGTGTGAAGGTGTTTTTTCTTCCTAAGGCATCCTAGAGTTTAACATGTTGAAGACATCATTCACTAGTTCAAAACGGCTGGCTTCTCAACTCTTTCCTAAAATGAAACTACGAGTTCGGTGTGAAAATAAACGTGCAGACATTCTTACATTTTGACGGTATTGCCCAGAAACATTTATGTGCCCTGTGATATGGTGAGTAATGATTAGAGACTAGCAGTTCGGCGCGAAAATAAATGTGCAGCCATTCATGCATTTTGATGGCATTGCCCGGAAACATTTTTGTGCCCAGAGAGATGGTGAGTAATGGTTAGAGACTAGCAATTCGGCGCAAAACTAAATGCGCAGCCATTCATACATTTTGATGGCATTGCCCAGAAACATTTTTGTGCCATGTGAGATGGTGAGTAATGGTTAGAGCACTAGCAGTTCGGTGCGAAAATAAATGCTGAGCCATTCATACATTTTGATGGCATTGCCCAGAAACATTTTTGTGCCCTCTGGTATTGTGAGCAATGGTCAACTCGTTTTTACCTAGAGAATCAAACAAGTCTTCCAGTAACTGTTTCTTAATTTCCAGTCCATCTGGAAATTTAATGGCAAAGTCAAGTAAATGGTTGTGTAATAATTTTAACAGGTGTGGAACGTTACAAAACACCCAAACCTTTCTGTTTTTGTCCTCCGTGTTGAAAAAGTAGAACTTCGTAGTGCTAACAGCTAATTAGTTCCACAACTTTTGAGTTTTTTCCATCCATATCACATGTAACGGCAACTACCTTGAAACCTGCATCTCATAGTGACATCAAAATCGTAAAAAAAAATGGCTGCTTACATTGGCCACAAAACTTATCACTTGAACATTGGCGTTGAGCCTAATAATCTTGTCTTGTGATGAATTGAAGCATATACGACCATCAACTTTCATTTCTGCAGAGTTGAGTGAATGGCAGAGGCATTTTGAGCTTTCTAATATGCATAACACTTTTTTGAGAATGCCCCTAGTGTAAAGGCACTTGCGATGTCCTCTGAAATGTACATAACTACTTTTACCTTGCAATATACATTTAATTTGTCTATTGGTAAAATATTTTGACAACAGTTTGTGCACTTCTTCTGCTATCCTAACTTTTTGGGGGTGGTGGGCATTAGTAACTGAAATTTTTTCAAAGGCATTGAAACAATAGTTTTATAGTTTTGGCTTTTTTTTGGCTGCATCCTTTCCTGCAACTCTTTTAATTAATTTATACAAACGTCTTATCTTGTTTCTTGAAATATTCCAACAGCTCGGCAATAGCCACAAGTTGGCCATCTGATCAACTTTCGTTTGACAGGAAACAAATTTGCCAGTTTTGAAACGGCACTTTTTCTCACTATCCTGGCTTGGTAACGTTGGACACAGCCTTGTTCTGCCTGCATAAAAAACAGGGCCGACTATAAGAGAAAGATTTGGAGCATGCATGTCGCTAGTAATTTGGAGCATGCTTGTCGATAGTAATGAGTTGAATGCTAGACACATTACTAGCATTTCATTTTACTTTGCGGAAATAATAATGGTGGTAAGTGGTCAACTTTCTTGTATTCAATGAGGAATTCCGGTTTGAGATTATCGTCGGCTGGGGTTTGTCAGGTACTTTTTGTTAAGTGCTGTGAACCTTGACATGGAAGTATGGTCCAAGATGCAATAAATCAGTGTTGGCGAACTGCTGGAAGTTTTAATTTTCATTTTAATTGTTGTTGGATAGATGGCGTTTGCTTTTGTCAGCACTGCAAATAGTATTCTGGATTGTTTCTCATTTCCTTAAACCAGAAGTTTGTTGCAAGTTATTATGCGAATTTGTTTGGAAGGGATGTATGACCAAACTGCAGTAAGAGAAGCAGTTTCCTGTATCCACTGATTGTTAGGACAGAGCTAGAGACAATCACAGATCTGTAACCCTTAATGGTGCACACTATCATTCCTGGAAGAGATGCTCCAAGAACTTTGCAAGGACCGGAACTTTGGTCACATGGGTCTACTTTTTCTCCCCCACTCGTACTATTTGTTCCATTTGCTGTTGTAGACTTTAAGGGTGGAGTACCTATGGTGCTGCAGCTATCTGTCCATTACCGAAGAAGAAAATCTTGATGCTAACGGACTCCCATTCAGAGTTTCGATGCGTGGAGATGAAGAGATTCCAGATTTGGGTGTATTGTTCCCGCTGTGCTGGGATAAGAGGTCTTTCTGCAGTGGACACATGCATTTTTTCTTGAGCTCCATCAGGTCTGCATACCACAGTGCTGCAGTCCTAAGCGGCACCATAAGTACAGATGATTCCTGGATTTCTAAACTGTCTGTTTGGCCTGGTTGTGAAAAGGTCATATCATCGGGGTGCCCCACAGTTAAAAGATCATGTTGCACACCGTCTGGCAAAACTGGCATTCTATGGCGAAATCGGATTTTTCTTGGAAAGCTCATCAGCTAGAACACTTCGGAAATTCAAAAATGTGCAGCAATATTCCAAAATTGATTAGCATTGTGTGAAAATTATAAACCTAGTTTCAAATCTTTATTTTTTAAAAAGTATTTTTTAAATTAAAATAGTTTTACAGCATTTATTCCTCATCTGTTGAATTCTTTATCACTACTACTGCGATCAGTAAGCATGCCCATGCCGACTTCATTTCTAAGCTGTTGTGCCTGCTTGCTTTCTTGTTGCGTTTGCCGTTAGGCTTCACATTGAAAAGCCTCTATTTTTTGTGAATACCAGTATTGACCACTTATCAACACAAAATTCTTGGCATGATGGACTTTCAGTCGGCAAAGAGTCTGCAAAAGCTTGAATGCTGGTTGTCCAATACACACTGCCAGTCAGTCTTCACAGCATTAATTGTAGAAAAAGGCATTCAAACTTTGCATTAGATACTGGGAGTACTGACACAATAGCCATAATATGCCAAACATTTGTAAAGTTATCCCTCAAATAAGTTACTATTTGAAGGAGGAAGTGAGGGGGCAGAGCTGGTCTTCCATCTACTGGCCCAACTTACGCAGCTACTTCACCCTATACTGAATTCTTACATCCCTTCAATATAAATAACGGCAAGAGGTCCGTGGATCCGTCGCTGTCTGTAAGGAGCAAACACAAGGCAAAAAGTACCTTATAATCTGATTTTACTCTCACAATTTGGTAATTCACGGTACTCTTAATGTTGGGCGTATGTTTTATAAACATACCTCAGTTCGTCCAACACTCTTCAGTCAAGAGAAAAATACAAACGTCCACAAATTGGTTGCTATTTCACTTTGATAGCTCCACTGGTTGGCACACAGAAGGAATTGGCCGAATATATTCGGAACATGACACTGTCTGTCGAGGTGAGTAGCTGTGTGCTGTGACAGTTGTTTCTGCATCTCGGTGCTTGAATCTCGGGCATATAATCTTCTCTCGCAGTGTGCTTGAAAGGAGGCGAAACTGTCTGCTAGCTGAGCTAGGCAATGTGGTTTGTCAACGGGTGACTGCGAATGAGTCGATGGAATGGGAATCGAATTGGAACTAGAGAGACCTGTGTCAAGCTCCTTACCTTCACTTTCTTCCTCTTTGACGGAAATATCAATGACGCTGCCCTCTTAGCTCCCCGAGTTGGTACCTGAAAGAGTGCTAGCGAGGGTTTCATTGGAACCATGGTATGAGGGAATTTTTGGTGCGTCTGTGGTGCTATGATCTAAATTGCCATCTTCTAATAAGCCTACATGCTTTTCAACATTAACTGAGTCATCTGCGGGATGATGAGGGTTATTCTCATCTAAAGTCTCAGTACTTTCATTTGGTTCTGCCATTTTGAGCTTCGATCTAGTAATTCTAGAGGTCATGCTGTTTGGTTTGTAATGGATGCAGTGTGTGTAAGGTCAAAAAAAATTTCGGCATGGGTTTGGGGCAATTTTTCCATATGTTGACCTTAATTCGAGTGGTTGCCATGCGTTAGTAATGTTCTGCTGCTTACAGCTCATGAATATAAGAATCAAGAAAAATTTTGGCATGGGTTTGGGGTTATTCTTTGAAAAAAAACGACAGTATTCTAGTAGAATGTAAGTACCAATTTTTCATGTGAAATGCGGGTGCGTTGCTATTGCAAATTTTCAATGTATAAAATGGTGGTGTTTAAACATAGGCTAATCGTTAGTACTCTAGATTTCTTTCAGGATTTCGTTAAGAAAAAAATGGGGAGTAATCTTGCTTAATTTGCTAAGATGTTGGATCATTTGCTGTAAGATTTTGAGCTGTAATGTGCCAAACGTTTTTTAAATTATCCCTCAAAATCAAATACATTACTATTTTCAAATTTTAGTGTGTGCCCAAGTAAGCATGCACACATTTTGATTGCTTGGACTATCAATGTAAGTGCATGTTTCTTGTTACTAGGTGACAACTTTTAAAGTATTTCAACAAAATGTTCCACACAGCATTCAACTCTGCAACATATGCAGAGAGAATTTTACTTGGAAAATCTAACTCAGATATTTGATGACGAAATTAACCAACGCTAATTTAATATTTAACCCTTGAGATAAACTTGCCTTAATGCTACGTTTCAGGGAACGGACTGTTTTGTCTGCTGTGCCTTGTTTTTGGGGCTTGTATGGAACTGATGTCACATGACATATTCCACATTCTTGTAAAATCCTTTCAGACTGAGCAGTCCCCATCTGTGGGCCGTTATCATTTACTAGGGTCTTGCTAATACCGTCTGTGGAAAATAAATCACATGGATTTTAATAATGGCGCAACTGGTTGGACTATTCATGATATATGCAAATGAGAATTTGGAATGAGCATTAATGACGACCAGAAATATTTTTCCATGAAAGGATCAGAAAAAATCAACATGAAGACGACACCATACAGAAGCAGGGCACTCCTACCACCAGTTTTTTTTACTGAAATGCTGGCATCTCTATGAATATGGCACAGCACACATTTCTTAACCAGGTTCTCGAGGTCGCTATCTATTCCGTGCCACCAAATGCGAGAGCGATGAAAGTGCTTTAATACGGATAATGTCGCAGTGGCCATCTGCAATTCCTCTAAAACCTGTTGCCTTATTTGCCAGGCACATCTAATCGATGTCTCCAAAATATAGCTTTCCCATCGAGCAATAATTGTATAAGGATTAGTCTTCTTCTACTGGAAATGACAGTTGTCTGGGGGCAGCTAAAACTTGCTTACTGCATTGTGGCGGCTTTTCTCCATGTCTACAAAAGCACAGCCATGCGCTGCCTTCCTATTGGTCTTTCACTTGCATCGGGTGAAAGTAAATCTTTAACCAATGCAGCCACACTTGGTCCTGGTACATTGTTCAAACACATATTTTCACTTTTGGGTGAGCAACATAAAATTTTAGGACAGTTTTTCATCTTGTTATGACATACAGTTTTTGTATATCCTCTTCTCAATTCTATCACCAGCTACTAGATGATCACCGTCTTCATCCTCAGGCTGCTACCAGTGTTGTAGCGAGGGCAAAGGGTTGAGCTGCGACAATAACGGTCGGTCTTGTCCTCTTATAAATGAGATATTATTGCAAAGCTTGCCAATACTGTTTGGCTCTACTACGCGGATCTAACATCGTTCAGTAATGTTAACATTTCTGTCGCCAGTGATGCTACACACACTAAACGTGGTTAGGTTGGGTGCTAGAAGGGTAGTGTCATCTTATCTGTAGCTTGTTAAAATTCCGAGCTTAAAACATTGAAAACATTTGTAGCACTTTAGACTATTTTTTGAAAAAATACTTCCTCTCTTTCCTTCCGTGTTTACCTTTTGCCAGTATCAGTCTATTAGCAGCCTCGTGAAGGCATGTATTCATTGAGCTAAATCTTCAATACATTCACTGTACTGTTGCACTCTCGGTACATGACTGTTTCAGCGAAGATAAGTCTGTTTAGCAGATGTGCCTGTACATGTTCTTGCGTTCACTTAATTCGGCCGTCCGGCTCTGTTTTTTTTTCAATTAATTTGTTTCATCTTTTCGTTTGCTACTCCCTCTTGAGTAGCAAACGAAATCATGAGTGTCCACCTAATTTCCTGCTCGCTACGTGCCCATTCCTCATGCTCTTTCTGACCCCAGAACTGCATTGGGAAAGGGTGTTACATGCCCCGTGTTTAAAGTTTTGTGGAGACTCTTTAGATATAACCGTACTTTCGTTTAAGAGTATCAACAGACTTATCAACTACTGTTTTGTTGAATATGTCGTTAAGTTGACAGAATGACACCATTTCTTTCTCGAAAAAACAGAAATCAAAAAGTCAATATTGTATTAGTTTTAATTATTACATTTATTTAATCCTTGTCAGCCGGAGTCCAGTCTGTCATCACATTGTCGGCAGATCTTACTCGATGACATTTGGCACGAATTTTTTTGGTGCCAATTTGAAATGCTTCTCGAGCCAAACCTCGAGGATCTACACTTGTTACAGATATAGATAAGTGCCTGCTACAAGAGTGTGATAGAATGTGAATATGACATTAACAAACTGATGTCAAAATCAACTAGGGTATCAAGGTGAATTCGTGATTAGTATTTCTTTAGAACAAGATCACGCACCTTTTCCAAAACCAATACATTTTTCAAAGACTCTCATTAACCAACAGATTTGTTAAAGCCAACAATAACTCGCCACACACTAGTTGCATGTTGTAATCGTGCACGGATAAATAAAATTTGTGGGAGTTTTTTTTTTGGTGTTGTTTTTAAGCTTAGGTTAGTTGCCTTAGCTCGAAATTCACCAGGCAGGGTGTTTTCCTTAGGCTTTTTTTCCCCTAGACTGGTTTTAATAATTGATGAAACCTGTCAGTACACAAAACAGACTGCGCCAGAAAACAAAAGAAATAATGTCTATGGGTCACAGGAGTGACTTATATTTGGGAGCTAGATTTGTAACAGAGTTAACGTCTGCTCCTCAGTCACTTAAAACTGGCAAAATTTCATTTTCATTCCTTGTACTGAATTATAAACGCTAGTGTAGAAGTTACGGTACTGTACCTTTAATTGCATTGACAATTCTCTTGGGCATCTCCATTGACCTGCTCTTGCGTGCATGGTGTATGGTTAGGCTAGTGACTCGACTCTCCAGGTGTTGGACACTGTGCATCACAGTGGCCTGCGTGTGGCGACTGGGGCATTTCGAACTTCTCCAGTGGTCAGCCTCTATACTGAGGCCTCGGAGCCACCTTTGGCCATTCGTCGGCGGGGGTTGGCCATTCAGTATGCTGTGCGTTTACGTGCTGTGGAATCCAGTCCTGCTTGGTCCATGGTTTTTGGGCCAGACTTGCGAGTCGGTAGACGCAGGGTGGGTAAGGGTGATTTCCGCGGTAGGCTCCAGCAGTCCTGTCAGGAGATAGCCTTTGAAATGCCCACTGTCTTGAGGTTTGGGGGGATGCCAGTGGCCCCTTGGCTTGTCCCAAGTGGCATTTTCATTTTCGCTCTGGCGTCCCTCCCGAAGGGTTCCACTCTACCAGCAAGGTACTTACAGGAGTTCCGGCGGCTATGTTCTCAGTACGCCGGTTATCAGCGGCTGTTTACTGATGGGTTGAAGTCGGACGCTGGCGTGGCTTGCGCTTGTGTTTGTAAGGGGGTGACGGTTGCCCATCGCCTTCCATCAGGCTATTCTGTGTTTTCTGCAGAGCTTTTGGCTCTCGGTTTGGCGGTGGAATGGATCCTTGGCCTTCAGGGCACGCATTTCATTATCTTTAGCGATTCCATGAGTGCCCTGGAGTCCTTGGCGACTTACAATCCACGGAACCCCTTGACACAACGTGTCCAAGCTTTGCTTTCCCGCTTGCCTGGCCAGCGGAAAACCGTGCTTTTCTGCTGGATCCCGGGCCATGTTGGGATAGGTGGAAATGAGCAAGCGGATTCTGCAGCAAAAGGGGCCCTTTCTGGCCCTCTCGGAAGGGATCTCAGCCTTGTTCCCTCGGACGCTTTTCCAACTCTGCGTCTGAGGTTACACGCTTTTTGGCAAGCCTTGTGGGATGGACAGGACGGCAATAAATTACGAGCTATTAAAGGCACTGTTGAGGAATGGCACTCGGCGTGTCGCCGCAGTCGCCGTGAGGAGGTGGTGTTGGCCCGTTTGCGCATTGGTCACACTCGACTTACTCACTGTTTCCTTTTGCGGGGGGTTGCCCCTCCTGAATGTTATTGGTGTCGGCGGCCACTTACGGTCCACCACTTACTTGTTGATTGTCGCCATCTTGATGGTGTTCGTCGTCGTTTCCATCTTCCGCATGACATTGCGCATCAGTTGGGCGATAAGTCTGTCCTCCTGTCCGGTGTTTTTCAATTTTTGCAGGAGGTACAGATGTATGACAGGATTTAGATTAGGGGTTTGAATAACATCTCTGTAATGTGTGGTGCAG
>JAHWFP010114634.1:0-13220 GCA_023313725.1 Lithobius niger
GACCAAGCTGTCGACGCGCCATTAAGCCTCATTCCCCCCCCCCCCCACTCCCAGAAGGGTGTTGACTCTTGCACACAAACAAAAAAAAAATAAGTCGCAAAGAAAAGGATCCTTTCGACAGTCCGAGACAAATCTTTCGGGAACGAATAGTCCGTGAGATGAAAAGTCTGTCTTCCTTATCTGTCAAGCACGGAGTCATTTTTTAGGGAGAATGGGGGGGGGGAGAGAAATTAACATCCTTCTCCGTTTAGAATGCTTAGCGTTTTAGAAAACCTCCCAATAACAACGAATTCATATTTCAGTTTCTCTAGGAAATAGCAAAAAAAGGTTTAGCGTAGGCCCTAATTGACAATATAATTATATATATTTCGAAACCCTAGGCGACCTATCTGTATTAAACCTGACCTCCCTCCCCCCACCCCCCCCTAGGCGGGGGGCTATTTCATAGGTGGCGAACGCAGTCATTGTTACAACCAATCCAAATGCAGTACATTAATGCGATTGGGAGCGCATTCTCTTCACGGCACCAGTGAAAACGGAGGAGCATGTTCATTTATGGCACGGATGCGAGCGCGTTCATTCTTTGCACGACAGCAACGAAAAAGGGTGAGCTGCCGGCAGTATAAAGGGTAATGTCGATTGGTAGTAACAATCAGTTACAAACGAAATATTGCGACATGTATTGTTGACGGAAAACTCTTGGGAACCAACCGAAACAAACATCAGTGCGACAACAAACGAGACAGTCTACCAACATCGCGTCCTTCTAGGAACCAGCTTGAAAGCATTATTTTTTTAAGCTTTTATATAGTGCAGTTGATGGCACAATAATAATCACATTATGATGACCTTTAACAAGCTGCTGATTTGATGTTACGATTTGATCGCGAGGTTTTGTTTGTTGAGAGACCAAAGAGACCAAACAGTTGTTTAGACAGGGCGCATGGTTTCGGGAAACTATGCTCTCAATAAATTCAATTTAATTCAATTCAAATCGATGGCTTGTCTACATGAGCCACTGTTTCTCACTCGTTAAACCATTGTCAAGAGCAGTAATGGTTATAGCTTAATAATCAAATCAAATCAATCATTTTAACAATAAAATCAACAAAGTTGAAGCTTCGCGATCAAGTTATAACGTGCAACCAGCGGCTTGTTAGTTTGTAACCAACTAGTTGCCCAGGATTATCGAGCGAGGGCGCGGCGGTCGCTCCGTCTTTTTCCCGGCATGCACTTCGCACTAGGCGTGTCGCTCAATCGTGGCCCGTTTCCTATCTCTATAAGTATAGTATCTCTGCCTGTGCCTTTTTGATATCCAAATTGGTTCTTATTTAAAATTTAAAATTTTGTAAGGAATTCTTCTATTTTCGTAGCGAAAAATCTTTCTACGACATTATTTATGACTGGCAGCAATGCAATTGGACGATAATTATTTATATCTTTTTTATTTCCATTTTTATGTATTGGTCTAATAATAATTTTTTTAGATCGTTGGGCCAAATTTCTTTATTGATAATTGCAGTAATAAATTTTATTATGAACATGGTACAATTTGACTTGTTTGGATGAAATGTTCTAACAAGGAACCGTCATATCCTACTGATTTCTTTATTTCTAAGTTGTTTATAATTTTCCTGATATCGTATAAACTTGGTGTCAGTATTGCCATAGTATTATCCGGTCTTTTGTTATTTACTTTATTATGTTCATATTGATGTTTTTTCGTTCTTGGTTGTTTTTTTAGCTTTGCAATTTGCTCAATGAAGTTATTATTGAATCTTTTACAAGTATCCTCAATATTATCCCCTGGGAATGACGCTTTAGATTTTCATCAATATTTACAATTTGTTCTTTTTTCCTGTTAAATAATAATAATAATAATAATAATAATAATTTATTCTACACTTTGCACGAAACCAAGGGGTTTGTATGTGCACGTTAACAAAATACAATACATGGTAAAAGTCAGAAAGTGTTACACAAACTTCACTAAATTATAAACTATAATTATTGTAACTACAATATACAGAATTTCTACAAAAACGACTAAAAATAAAGACTACAATAAAGATTACAGTGTTAGTACACTAAAGACTACTAAGACTACAATATTAATAAAGACTTATTTTAAAATCCATTATTTTATTTCTTTCCGAAAGTTATAATCTAAGTTCCTTAATTCTACTGGTAATTTATTAAATACTTTTGGAATTACGTAACTCATTGCACGTTTCCCATATGAATTTCTGTATGAAGGCATCCTTAACCAATTATTATTACTTCTTACAGCTCTCACTATAATTTCTTTCCAATCTTTTTTCTTATAATTTTGCACTATTATAGTAAAATCCATTAACATTTCTAAAGTCATGAGTTTATTTTCAGTTAAAATTTCCTTTGTACTCTTTTTAATTCTATTGTAATTAAAGAGAATTTTAGCTGCTTTATTTAATACTTTTTGTAAACTTTCAATTAGTCCTTTCGACGTTGTTGCATAAATGGTTAAAGCATACCGCACATTTTATAATACAAGTTTCATTTCTTAGTGTGTATATCTAAAATGTCTCTAATTTTATATAGTAGTGGTATATTTCTTCTAATTTTATTTTTCAAATCCTCAATGTGTTGGTAAAATTTCCAATTCGTATCAATGTCAAGTCCTAAGTATTTTGTTCTATTTACAGTAGTAATTTGTTTGCAATCACAATCTGCCATTAAACAATCGTTATCGTGTGCTGTTATAGATACTTTACTTATCTCCATATGTGAGGTCTTAATTGGCATAAAACATGTTTTCTCTACGCTGATGCTGAGATCATTATTTTGGAAATAATTACAAATTTGATTGAAGTCATTTTGTAAATCCTTCACCATATTATTGTTTTTTTCATGTATTGATAACATAAAAATATCGTCTGCATAAATTGTTAAATCTGTATTCCAATTGATTTCTTGTAAGTCATTTATGTAAATAACGAATAATAAAGGGCCTAGAATTGAGCCTTGTGGCACTCCATAATCTACATATTTCCAGTCATCCATGTTATCACCAATTCTGACACAGCACATTCTATTTGTTAGGTAATTTTCAATGATGTTGGCCATTTTCCCTCTGATTATTAATAATAATAATAATACTGTAATAATAATAATAACAATAGTATTTTGCTGCAGAGCAGTAGGTCTGGCAAGGATTTGAGGATTACTAACAGGCAGCCTTGACTAAGTGCAGCGGGGAAAGCTAAGCTAAAAAAACTAAGGAACAGATCTAAAAATGAAATTACCAAAAAAATTCGGGAGGTTTCAAGAATGGTTTCAAGCTCTGCTTTGACATGACTTACCGAAAATGTTTTGGACTGCGAGCAGTGACTGCAGCTTCGGGAAGGGAGTTCCAGACAGGAACTACTCTCAAGCAAAAGAAGTTTTTCCTACAATCGTGGTGCGAAGCTTGTACGGACAATGTGAAGGGGTGGCCACGTGTGTTGACACATGGTGCTAAATCAAACGAAGGTAGATCGATTTCCATAAGGCCCCTGACAATCTTAAAAGTGAGATGAAGAGCCGCACGAAGTCTTCGCAGCTCCAGCGATTTAAGGTTTGTCACCACATGTCTTTCCGTATAATGTTAAGTTCTTTAAAGCAACGATGCCCTTTGTAAAACGCCGCTGGACACGCTCGATTTTGTCTACGTCCCCCAAGAGAGATGGCAACTACACCTGGCTCGCAGATTCAAGCAATTGACGAACGAACACTTTAAAAGTCCAAACTTTAAGGTTCATTTTACCAGACGTAAAACATCAATTTACAATGGCCAACTGTCGGAAAGCCCCGACAAGACCCTTACAGTCAAAGCTTGTCCGTGTTCCTTACAGGTTTTGACTTTTAGACCCTTACTTTTAACTTTTAACGATACGTTTTTGTTTATTAATCCGTGTTACTTTGAGAATTGTAATAAATAGGTGTGGTGGTGGATGAGGGGTTGGGTATGTGTGACACCTTTATAATTAATTTGTTGTTTGTTTTGTTGCGCCGCCTTTAAGCTCGGTAAATAGCTATGGCCTTACTAACCTGGCTATCGCTAATGTTAACAACAGAAACAAATCCTTTAATCTTCAGTCTATGTCTTGCAGCTGGCGTTTGCTAAATGGTATTGTTGCATAATAACAATGTTTAAAACAATGTAAAACAATCAATCTGGTCGTTTAGAGCTCCGTAACCCCTGAACCACTTGACCAATTAGAAACGGCCTTATGAAAAGGGCACATCTACGGAGCAATACCTGTAAAATGAGCTAAGAACCAGCTTTACAGGACAAATAGTTTGACCTGTAGAGAGGACAGACGAAAGGTACATCCCCAGAACAAGAACAAGAAGTTGTCTATTTGGCCCCTCTCTGTATCTCGGGTTTGGCTGGACTGGATTTCACAATTTTTGGACTGTAGACAGGCCTTGACTGGTCAAGGCTAGATTCCAAATTTGGTTTAAAATTTTTCAATTTTGACGGAGTTATAAGCTCTCAAAGTTGAAAGTTTAACACAGAGATCCTAGGTCGCCAGTGTTAATACGGTAGACAAACTATCCGCGACTACGTTCGGTGAGTCAGCAAAAAAGCACAGCTCGGCGTGCAGCTGAGATAACTCTAATATTCAATGTGTTAATTTATCTCCATGCTGTTTTATTGTTTAATTTGACAAAATGCCATAACATGTGTGGTCTGTAGAAATAAGCACTATACTCTAGATGATGCCCCTACTTACGAGTGCAATGAATAATATAGCACTACATATTTCAGAGCGGACATCATGGATGGGCGTCAAAAAAATTCGCCTAGGATAATTTTAAAAAATAGCCGCATTTGGCTTAATACCTTCGTCAGTGATTCGAGAGCCTAAAAGATTAAGTTCTTCTGCACAAAATTCAATCTTTTCAAGATTGATATGGAAGCCTACCGGAACCTCAATCCCCCCCCCCCCCCCACCGGAGCAAAGATTGCGAGCGTGTGTTTGATTGTGTTTTAATAGTGCCTTGTGAGTGTATGATTTGTCTTCCCTCTCCATTGTTTATGGCCGAGTGAATTTCGGTCGAATGGAGCCCTGGTCACGGTCGTGACCTTAATAACGGGTTCAGTGAGTTATCTTTATGCCAGTGGAGGTTGTGGCCATAGCGGTTTAAGGCGCTATGCAAGTGATCGGGGGACGAACTGGGTAGCTGGTCTGAATCAGGGTCATGCCACTCCGATGAAACGTAAGTGCATAAAGGTGGCTTACTGAACTACGTTATTTCTGGTGTTTGATTTTTGCTGTTGGCTAATTTCCAATTTTCCTTTTCTTTGATAGTGTTTAAAGGATCTTTGAAGGACAGGTTGTTCAGGCTTATATCTAAAAAAAAAAACGAACAGGCAGTGAGGTAGTATTCCAGAAGTAAGGCTTCCAAAACCACGTGACTAAAAAAAAGTTGGAGACGAGGTAAACTGTAATGGACCAAGAGTGCAAAATCCTTATTGTTCGGAGTTTGTTGGTAACAGTGTTCAATTTGACGTATGGAACCATCATCCTAAGTCAACACTTGTTCGGAATGATGAAGCTAGGAATTGTCCAAAAAATGTTGGCCCTCATCTTCACTCCCTGTTCAAGCATGTTGTCCAGATGGCCTTGCATTTGAAATGGAGACGGCAGAGGGCATTCAGCGTTTTCAGCGTGAAAGTGGTAGCTAACAAGTCCAACACGCAAACTAAATATGAACCCACGCATGTTCAAGACACACACACACAAAAAAAAAGATCTTTATCCTGAGAAAACAATATTTCAATTTCGTTCACTTGTCAAGAATGTCCCGTTCAGACTGTAACATAAGCGGAAAAGTTTCCCGGAAAAAATATAATAATAAATTACAATTTATTCCACCACCAAAGTGGAAGCGATATGGAAGGGCGGTGAGCCGCTGACACCATTCCCAGGAGTTTAAATGAAGAAGGTATTTTCTTCATTTTCCTGTATAGGAGATCAAGAGAGTGGACGCCTTAGATAAATGTTTAAATTTTCGTTTTTAAGTTGCCCACGGAAGCACGCTATCGACTGAGCAGACACAGTGCTGGCATGGCGTTCCAAATAGGTACCACACGGACCGAAAAGAAATGCAGGCGGCAGTCTAGACGCGAGGGGGGAACGACTAGCTTCCAGTCATGTCCTCGAGTACAGTATATGTGTTGTGCACGATCGAAAAACGGTAGGTCGACAGCTGTAAGATTGTGTAAAATCTTATACGTGAGTATAAGATCGGTTTTGATGTGGCGTAGTTCTAGCAACTCAAGGCCAACATTATGAAAACGATCTTGGTATTTAATTTCTCTAAAGCCAGGGAGAAGCGTCGTTGGACTTTTTCCACAAGGTCAATATCCTTGGCCAAGTACGGAGACCAGACAGAGGTTGCGTATTCCAAATTTTAGTAGCAACATTTCCAGATGTAAAACACCTGTTCACAATCATAGAGTGAAAAAATGCCGCAGTTACAACCTTTGTTCCGGTATAAATATCCCCGTAAAAAAAATAATAAAACATGAATTTGGAGCAATATGAAAAAAAATCTCCTACCTCACTTACGACGCTGACTTATGTTATGGCCGACTGCTTTTGAGAAATTCGGAATGTCTCTTCTGTTATTAACGAAGTCTTCGCCCAAACATTTTTCCATTTTTTCCCACGTTGTACTCCCAACACTTGCTGAGCCAATTTGGTAGAGTCGGCAACGTCTTCATACGTAATTTTTCGTATTAGGAACAAAACTGAAGGATGACCGGCCCCAACAAGGGTTGAAAAACGTTTGTTCTATCCTTCAATCTGGTTGTTCATTCGATCTTTGTTTCGAATGGTAAGAGCGTGAACATTCCATGTTGCAGGAGGGAAAATTGGGCGAACATTTCTTATTCGCATTCTCACATTCTCATTTCGCTGTGCATCACGATTGCCTAAAACATGGTAATAGACATGGACGTTGGTTTTGTCAAAGTAGGCTAGTAAATCACCAGCTTCCAGCGGTCTTATGGTTTGTAAATAGTCCATTCCAGCAAGACCGTCATGAGCTGGGAGGAAAGCAAGTCCATCGAACGTCCCACAAAAGTGATGAAAAGCTTCCGTGTATCTTCATCTTCCTTGCATCTGTAGGAATCCCGGAAAAAATGTCCATGGAAAAATAATTCCGGAAAAAATCCACAGAAAAATGTCCGGAAAAAATATTCCCAACCACTACCCACTTTCAGCTTACTTATTTTTTTTAGCACGACAAATTAAGAATCCTTCCCGAGTTGTTCTATTGAATACAAAAATGTTGCTAGTCTAGTTTAAGTATCAGCAGCTCGTCTTCGAATGTTGTGGCCTATCCCTCTAGACCCCTTTTACCAGGGGGGGGGGGTGAGGCTTAATGGCGCGTCGACAGCTTGGTCATTAGCGCCAACCAGGGAGCAAGGATTATACGTAGTCTTGATAGGGTGGGCCCAATTACTATTACGCCTTACCTCGAGAAACCGTGTGAGAATTTGAGAACTGCTTTAAACGCGTCTGACGTCTCTGCTCCCATTTCGCGCCATTTTACTGATTCTTGCATGTCATTGGCTTTTGATTTTGATGACTCGACACAAAATTGGGCTAACAAACGAATGAGTACTCATCATCAAACATAAGCCGGACCGCACCAATTGTTTAAATTGTTTTAAAGTACATTAACCTACCAGTACAATCGACATTGCGACTGAAACTCGCAACGTTTATCTGACGTAGAGCACCGTCACAAGCGATCATCGTAAAAGCACGCCATTATTTTGGTTTGGAAGTAATAACGTCACCAACTCTCGACGTGGGTAATCGGGTAAGAATTTGTCGTTTTGTTTTAATAATGTGTATTTTAACGTTCAGTAAAGATTGGGCGATGAGATATTTAAAAATTATTCATTAAAAAAACTACTCGTTAGTTGAAACAAACCTCTTTGTTGGTTTCGAAAAACCAAGCGCCTTCTGCTTCGAGGATTGGTTTGGGAGCAAAAACGTCATCAACTGAATCTCGTTCGTGTATACTTCACCACAGGAATAGTTCAGCTGTGCTATAGTTCAGACACGTTCAAGTAAGTGAACCGACCCGGCAGATAGTAGAAGGTCCCTGCCTTTTACCACCTCTGCCAAAGCACACAACGAAAAATCTAGGAATTTGGTCTCGAGATGCACTAGAGAGAACATGAGGACTTTAGCCACTTTTGAGAGACGTTGGACGATTTGGCGTTTTTTCCCCTGGAATACGTCCACGAGTGGTTTGAATTTTTAAAAGAAATTGCTCCAGACGGTGTAGAAGGACTGGTGACATATTTTGGCTCAATGTATACAAGGTGATCCCACTAAAGTGTTACGAGCTGATATCCTGGTAATGGCTAATGAGGGGGGGGGGGGGGAGGAATGAGGCTTAATGGCGCGTCGACAGCTTGGTCATTAGCGCCAACCTCAGTCACAGTGCAGTGGCCCGGTTGCCACTGCACCATACAATACAGAGATATTATTCAAACCCCCTAATCTAAATCTTGTCATACATCTATACCTCCTGCAAAAATTGAACAACACCGGACAGGAGGACACACTTATCACCCAATTGACGCGCAATGTCATGCGAAAGACGGAAACGACGACGAACACCATCAAGATGGCGACAATCAACAAGGAAGTGCCGGACCGTAAGTGGCCGCCGACACCAGTAACATTCAGGAGGGTCAACCCCCCCGCAAAAGGAAACAGTGCGTAAGTCGAGTGTGACCAATGCGCAAACGGGCCAACACCACCTCCTCACGGCGACTGCGGCGACACGCCGAGTGCCATTCCTCAACAGTGCCTTTAATAGCTCGTAATTTATTACCGTCCTGTCTGTCCCACGAGATAAGATACGGCAAAAAAGAAAATTAGAAAGTTGGACGCAAAGAGACAATATGACCAACAACAAAAAAAAAACGCATTCAAAATCGGATAATAAATAAAATAGTTACGGTGATGTTTAAAAGCTAACTCTGAACATGCCTGGCTGTACTACAGTGAAGGCAACTTCTCGGCAGTTGGCTTCACTCCGGTGCAGCCAGCATCTTCACAGTTAGCTTTTAAGCATCATCGTAACTATTTTTATTTATTATCCGATTTTGAATCTGTTTTTTTGTTGTTGGTCATATTGTCTCCTTGCGTCCAACTTTCTAATTTACGTTTTTGCTGTATCTTATCTCGTTTGGAAGATAGCACGAGGATGACCTTGAAATATCAATTCAAGGTCATTACTTTTTTCCTCGTGTAAACGTCCCCATCACACCCATCATTGCATTTCTATCATTATTATTCTCTCATTAGCCATTCATAGGATATTGGCTCATAACACTTTAGTTGGATCACCCTGTATAAAAGAGTTTCACGGCGCATAGGAAGCCGAATCGCCGATAAATAGTAATGTTGCGCAGTTGGCTGCCTACGTAGTTACCAAACACATGGAAAGACCAGATTCAACTCTAGCTGACCAACAACGCGCAAATAATCAGTGCGAAGGATGGAACAATAGATTCTCGCGTTTAGTGGGACAAAAGTATCTTTAAATTTTAGCCATCATAGGAAGGTACGACACGAAAAATGGTGCTGACAGAGCCAAGCTTGCTCTATGTCGTGAAGGTGCTCAGCCTACCAACACCAACGAAACAACGATGCACTAACACTGCTTTAGTAATTCGACGTGACACGTCGGACGTGTTATGTGGTAGAGTAAAAAATATGTGCAATTGACGTATGAAGGTAGAAAGGCAGACATACCAACAGGACACTACTAAAACGTTAGAATGCGTGGCGTATTAAACAGTATCTATATTGCACATTATATTAAAAATAAATCATCTCTTAACTTGCTAATACAATACGGCAAATGAGCCAGAATCTTGTGAGCGATGACCACCCAGATAGGTTTTCATCGGACACTGATATTGGTTTTGTTAAAAAAAAAAGCTTGAAAATGTCGTTGCTTTAAAGTTTCCCGTCTCCTTCGTTCTTTTTCGTTAGGCTTTTAAATTTTTTAAATCTACAAACACCATATTTTTCAGTAAATTTAACGGTAATTTAGGGGTGGGGGGGAGGAGGAAAAATTGTGCTGCACTGAGAGTACATAAAGTAGACTACTTAAAATTTATTTATTTATACTTTTTAGGTGTGTTAACAAAAGATAAAATGCCAAATAAAAATTGGGTGAAAGTCCACATTGAATTTAACATCACAATTTATTGTGAACATTATTTTTGTTTAAGATTTACTGTTCTATCTTTTTATATGCATAATGATTATTTATAAAAATCAATTTTCAAACAAGACAAATAAATAACGATAAACTAGAAAATACCTTTTGGGGAATGAGAACGTCTTGTTACGTTAATGCACAGATATAAATGTGCGAGTGACGTGCGTAGAAGTGAAGAGTGTCAGTTTCCAAAGGCTGCCTTCAGCCACCATACGGCAACGTAGTGGAAGAATCTGGACTGCTCACACAAAATTAATTGCTTCGCCCATAGGAGTTGAGTTGTGTTTTGTTGGATAAGCAACTTGACTAAACCGGAAGTATAAGAGCGCGGCGTCAAAGGACGTACCGCCACGGCCAATCGGCACTCGCGGCCGCGCGATCGGAAATTTACACCCAACGCACTAGGTTTAATCCATCTAAACCATCTTTCAACATGGCGGAGTAAGCAGACGACGCCTAGTATAACGCGGTACTAAACTGGTATAACGGTACTAAATTAGATTTAGTAATTTATTCAATTTTTCTGCTGCTACGACATTTTAACTTGGTTAAACTTACTGTTGTCACAAGAAGATGACTCATTCTACACCGGTTTTCTTGTAAATATCATGCATTCATAAGCACCCCGTCTCGTGTTACAAAAATACGATATTTACTTCCCCAACAATCGACGTTAAGGTTTCGTTCGACTGTCAAACTTTGTTACAAAACACAATGGCACGTAACGCCTGGCAATATAACAATCTCTTATCTTACCTACGTTTGATACATTAAAAACAATATAGTACAGGGCGTATTTCACAGAAACTTCCACCGCCTACGAGCGGATCAACCGCAAATACCTCATGGCGGCTTGGTCAGGCGGAAGTAGCAGACGCGCTTTGTATTCTGGGTACATTCGTGAGTCACGCTTTCCATCAAAGACTACGCACTTCGACTATGCATTTGAGCTGGGAGTTGCTTATCCATTCAAACACAACTCAACTCCTATATGCTTTGCCATTGTTTTGATAAAAACTAATGATTTCGACGTTTACAGAATACGTGCTTAAAACATGTAACATGTAAGCGCTGGTAAATGCACAATTCATTCAGACTTATTTCAAGAAATACGCACACCAAATTAAATTCAAGTTTCATTCATCAAGTTTCAAACATCCCGTTTCATTCGAATCGGTTCGTGCTTTTTGGTCGTAACTGCGGAAGTGACCACCAGACAGACAGGGCTACCGAATAGGACTGGCGTGGTCAAAGGTCACGAGAGCTCCATGTTGTGAAATATCTACCCCAAAACAAAACTTGTTAAGGATTCCCGCCAAGCTTTTCGGCCGTGTGAAGTCGTGATGTCATGTAACTACTCAGGGAATGGGCGCGAGGGTTTCAAGTTCAAGAACTCAATTCCAATTCATTCCTTACTGTATGGCTAGGGGTCCATACACAGAGTACCACATATTAGGCATCAGCCAGAATTTATCCTTCTAACTGACCCTGTAGGCTCCAGAGGTTCTGACCGTTCAGTCAGAACCCCAAACACCAATTAGCTCGAGCTCACGATTCTGTCCCGTTTTATACCCGCTCGGGCCGGGGCAGAACAATAGGCTCTTGCCTGAGGCAACAGGCAAACAGGCTCAATCCGGTTCCGACTGGATTCGCAGCGGACCCGTGCTGACACCTGGTGGCTGGCAGAAGTCCAATTCCTGAGTCTTCAGTAATTGGAAGGCTGGCAGGCCGCCATGATTGAGGCAAGCCGAACTACGAAGTGTAAGCTCCGTGAGTTGCACGCTGCCGTTCATGTAAGCCCGTTACATCTCCCCTCCCCTAAGTGTTTGCTTAGGCAAAAGGAAGACTTACTTTAGGTTCCTCTGACCCCTTACCATTCTGTAAGCTTTTGAAGAACCTCAGAATCGATAAGATTTATTCACAAAACATCCTATAGTACAGAGTTTCCGCTCGTAACCTTCGGTCTCCCCACGAGAGGGCGCAACCCAGGCTGGTTACCTTACCATGTAAGTCCAGGACGTCCACCCAACTCGCAACGCACTGCGAGCTCCAGGGTGCCTCCCTTATCCTACACCTCTCCGCTTCCCGCATTCCTCTTTTCAAGGTACTACGATCACGGAAAGCTATGCTCACACATGCACACTGCATTCATGTTTACATAGGCCTGACTGTACATTGAGCCGACTACGAGAGCCGACCGGCTGGTGACCCAGTCGATAGCGATCAGCATCTAACCTCACGGTTAGGGGCAACCGACGGTCTGATCCGCATAGGCCTGTCGCTGACCTCATGCAAACTTTGACCGTTTTCACCAGCCTTGCCTGTTCGGGGGTTATCTCGTACCAGGAACCCGTAAACCCTTTGTTCCTCAAGATTCCCCTTAGGTGTGGACTGTCATCCACGTACCACGTTGTGCCACTTACCGGAACGGGTCTATAAGCCAGCAGCCCGACACAACGCCGACTAGACGGTACCACGGTAGGACGTTAATTCGCCCTTCGATAGACACGGAGGCCTTCAGTATCTCCTCAGCACTATAGGACAAGTTTTACGTGACCCCGGACCCTTGCGAGCCCACCGCCGCCTGTTAATCGCCTCTCTATAGGGTGCCTATCCCCCTTTGAGACGATTGGCCCTAACAACAATCGTTGCAACCTCCTTTGCTAACAAGGTTGCAAAACAAGATAAAACTTAACAATGAAACAAAAACACTTAACATGTAACCAAAAAAAAAACATAACACCCACGTCGTCAACCGCAGAACAAAAATTAACAAAGTTCATCCGCGCAAACGTAATAACAGTCCAACGTCCTCCAACGCAGCACAAACTTAACATTGTCCTTCGTAACAAACATGGTAAAAAATCAACAATACACGACGAAACACTTCTACTTGGCTTCCAACGCGCCTCCGGAGAGTCCCTCCACTC
>JAHWFP010114636.1:513-13874 GCA_023313725.1 Lithobius niger
TCCAGCCTCTTACTGACAAAATTTTACACCTAGACCCTAACTGTCAAAGCTTGTCCGTGTTCCTTCTAGGTTTTGACTTTTAGATCCTTACTCTAAACATTTAACGTTCCGTTTTTGTTTATTAATTCGTGTTACTTTTAGAATTGCAGCTAAACTGTAAAACAGTGCAGTTGGCGGTCACAGCTGATAGTTTAACACAAGAGACCCTAGGCTGACCCTCACTAATCTAGCTATCGCCAATGTTAACAATAGAAACAAATCCTTTAATCTTCAGTCTATGTCTCGCAGCTGATGTTTGCTAATTGGTATTGTTGCATAATAACAATGTTTAAAACAATGTAAAACAATCAATCTGGTGGTTTAGAGCTCCGTAACCCCTGAACCACTTGACCAATTAGAAAAGGCCTTATGAAAAGGGCACATCTACAGAGCAATACCTGTAAAATGAGCTAAGAACCAGCTTTATAGGACAAATGGTTTGACCTGTAGAGAGGACAGACGAAAGTATCCCCAGAACAACAACAACAAGAAGAAGAAGCTGAACAAGAAGTTGTCTATTTGGCCCTTGTCTGCATCTCGGGTTTGGCTGGACCGAATTTCACAATTTTTGGACTGCAGACAGGCCTTTACTAGTCAAGGCTAGATTCCAAATTTGGTTTAAATATGTTTACTTTTGACGGAGTTATAAGCTCTCAAAGTTGAGAGTTTAACACAGAGGTCCTAGGTCGACCCTTACTAACACTGGCTATCGCCAGTGTTAATAAGAATTTCATCGGCGACGTGCCGTTCGTTTAAATTTGAACTTTTTGAGTAGGCAATGTCATGTTCTTTACACGCCTCAACCAGTTTATTTATTCCATGATCCCCTCTAGCTAATCTCTGGTTTAGTTTTGTTCCTGGTCTGCAATATTGATATCCGGGTAAATGTACTTCTACCGGTAAATGGTCTACGATTTTATTTATGATTCCTTTCCCAGACTTGATGAAGGAAGCTCTTTTCGTTCCGCACACTTCGCAAAAGTAGACTTCCATGCTTCTGTTATTTTTCGATGTAATAATAGTAGGAGGTCCGGACCGGTTAGGTGTGGATCGTTTACATTTCACGCAATACTTCATCTTGGCCTCTCTTTTTATTATACAAAATTTTTTTATTGTAAACCTATATTATGATAAGCGTTCTTTTTTTCTCGGGCGGTGATGACTCGTCGTTGTTCCAATTCCGATAAAATTTCTATCATTTCGTTCCTGTGACCATCATGACCCGTTTGGGTTGACCCGTACAAAAGTCTCACTCTTTCGACCAGATCGTTTGGATCATCGTAGTACCTGTAATCCACCCTGCTGCCGGTTTTTTTTACCATACCAGTTCCCTTTTTCTTCGTTTTCATATCCTCCCAGATAGGACCGATTATCGACGCGTAGTTAGCACTAAGATTCGACTTAGGTTTTCGAGTACTGATTACCACCGACCACTATGTCGTTCTCGAATATTTTTACGGGTTTATTAGTGATGCTCATTTCTCCAGTTTTCATGTCGCATTGCAGTCCTAAGACAGGACCGGTCTCTTTGGGATTTAAAAAAATTTCATCAGGAAATATTTCGCCGTTTGGCCTATGACTTGGCCTAGTAACAGACTACCGAAAGATCTGAGGGTTGGGAAATTTGGAAGTTCTGGAGGCGTCGACACGCGTCTGTTTTGTATTGCCGAAAGTGTGAGGGTGACTTTCGAACCCGTACTGATAGATGCATATTCGGTTCGCGTAGCTGGAGTCAAGTATTCGGGAAAAATGGGATCTCACGCTATCGGAGTTGAATGCTCGACGGAAGGTTTCGGCGATTGAAACTTCTCCGTATCGTTCATCGTGGTTTCCCACTCTTCATCATCCTCATCCTCGGATTTATAAGTTTTTTTTTATGGGAGTAATAATTCGTTTACATTTTACTCGTTTTCTCGTTGGAAAACCGGCAATCGGTTTTGCAGGACTCGCTACGGGTGGTGGATTAACAATGGTAGGTTTCAAAGTACTAACGACGGGTTTAAAAAATTCTTCTTCTTGATCTCGTTGGTCAAACGTTGATTCAAACATTTTTCCCGTAAATGTTTTTTGAGATTTACTATTTCACATTTCTTTTCCATGTTATCTTTTTTTCTTTCTTTTGTTTTTATCATCGAACGAAAACGTACGTTTATAACGTCCCTCGTTTAACGTTTTGTCGATCGATAAAAACCCGTACGGCTCGTCCCAACACGTTCTACACAACGTTTTAAACTCCGGAAATTCCATGTCAGGACCGACGTGATTTTCGTACAAATGTTTCAGGTTTAAATCGTCCACGGGAAATACGATTAATAAATTGGCGTTATCTCTAACCACTTGTTTGGGAATTCTGGTGTAAGACTGACTGCAACAAAAAACGTAGGCGTTAGAATGACGTCCTTGAGCGAAGTAACGTTCTATGTATTTTTGTTTGTCTAAAAGAACATCGTCAAAAACCACGAGACTACGAAACTTGGTGTCCAACTCCTCGGGAGGAATTAAATCGTTTTGAGAGTCGTGAAAACTCGCTATCTCCCGTCCTACGGTTTCCTCAATTTCGGAAAATATAGACTGTAAAGCTCGGTATTTCGCTTGACACAGAGTTTTGCTGTACACGTATAATCTGTCGTAATCCAACCATCCTTCGTTACAGATAAAATTAAACAGTAAGTTCGTCTTTCCGCAGTTTGCCGGTCCTATAATCAGGCATCTGATGTTTGAAGGTAGAAATGGGTGATTTTTGGGTTTCTTGGTCGGCATGAAGAAATCGTAATTTTGAATATCCATTGTTTTTTCTTATTCAGAAATTAAACTCATAAAGTCTTTATCCGAAAACCTTTCGTTGAATGCATTAGATTCGACGACTCTGTAATCTACGTTACCCCAAAGTTTTACGGTTCTGGTAGCGTCGTTGCTGATGTGCACGGAGTTAATTTTACTACTAACTTCCGACAAGGACATACTTCCGCATGGAGCCAAGTTAAACCACGGTTTTTCTATAACGTTTTTGTTAATTTTTCCTTTAGTTTTGTGGATGTTGTTGTACACCCACGTTCTGAGACATATGTGGCTTATCCGACTAACTGTCTGCCTTTTGACAAAATGGGTAGCAGGTGGAAGCTGGGTGTGAGTAATTTGGGTAACTGAACATCGTCAAAGAAATGGGGTTCTGCTCGTCGGTTTCAATTTCTAATTTTCCGCAGATGTATCGTTTAAGATTTTTCATTGCGGTGTGAGATTCGGGGGTCGACGGAGAAATCCATCCCTTACAGCTGGAATCTTTGTTCAAAATGGGAGAACCTATTCCTTTTAAATCCTTGAATTCTACGGAAGGAGATAAGACGTATTTTACTCCATTTTTTAAATTCGTCGCATTTTCCGTCTTAACTTCTAGAGAATTTGATTGCAATTGACTCGAAATATTTCCATACCAGGTAGAATGAGACATTTTTGACATTTATTATTCCTTTTGTTTATACATAAAAAAAAGAATCGTCAAAATGCCGGTTAATAAATTTGGACAGTCTTTGAAACGAACGCAAAGAGATGTGAAAGGGGTTCCGGGTATAGGATTTATATTAGACCTGAACCATGATTACGACATGCAGAATAAGCGACTTACTAAAGTCGGAGCTGCTACAGAACCGGAAGATGTCGTAATTTATTCCCAATTTACCGAATTAGAAAACGAAGTAAAATAATTTAAAGCCGACGTAGGATTGAAGAAAGATGCGGATGGACATTTTAACACTGAAAAGCAACGTATTAAAGATCTCGAAACTCCCTCACAATCTATGGATGCGGCGACTAAGGATTACGTCGATTCAAAAACTGTATCGGACATGCGAATGAATCGCTTAACTAATCTAGCTGTTGGTATAGATCCCGAAGATGTGGTTACTTATTCTCAGTTGATAGATGTAAAATATTTAAAAACTACGTTGGAGGAAAGTGCCGATGGTCAACTCGACGCGAAAGATAGACGAATCAAGGATCTGGCATCCCCCGCACAATCTAAAGATGCGGCGAATAAAGAATACGTCGACGTGAAGCTTCTTGTCATAAAGGAAGTGGAAACCAAACTCGGTTATGCTTTGAAGGAAGGTTCCGATGGACTGCTCGATGCAAAAAATAAGCGAATCAAGGACCTTGCATCCCCCACACATTCTAAGGATGCTGCGAATAAAGAATACGTCGACGCGAAGCTTCTCGTCATAAACGAAGTGGAAACTAAACTCGGTTACGCTTTGAAGGAAGGTCCCGATGTCCTGCTTGATGCAAAAAATAAACGAATCAAGGACCTTGTATCCCCCACACAATCTAAGGATGTCATGAATAAAGAATACTTCGATACGAAGCTTCTCGGTATAAACGAATTAAAAACTAAACTTGACAATGCCTTGATCATGGACTCTCGCAACATATTCGACGCAAAAAATAAACGAATCAGTAACCTGGCGAGCCCCGAAAGCCCTTCGGAAGCTGTTAATAGAGACTTTTCTTCGAGGTTATTAGAGATGCCTACAAAATAGACAAACTTCAAACAGCGTTGAACGAGGAAGAGGATGGGGTACTCGCTGCAAAAAATAGACAAATCAAATTTACCCTCCCTCCAACGGCGGAAAATGACGTGGCTACTAAGGGTTACCTCGATAGTCGAATGGTTACTTTAAACGTAGAAAAAAACTCCCACCAGACGCGGAGGAAGCCAAGAATCATTTTGAAAACGTCGGTTTTGTGATGGAAAGATATATAAAGCCACGTATCGACTGTATAGTTACTTTTCGCGGAACTAGTACTTACCCTAAAGGTCACTTTTTCACGTGTATCAATAACTATCCTCACCAATACTACTTATCAACATCCGGTTGATATATCCTGGGAATGAGTATAACAAGTAGCGGAGACCAAATACCTATTTTAAACCCTCCAGATATAAAGATACGGTGTTTATTAACTAAGTTTTTAGATTTGTCGAAAAGTGTACCCAAAGACGAAGGATTTCAAGTTATCTCGATCTTGAGAGACTTCTCCAACCATCAACTCTAAGTATAACGTAAATACCGATCATCGTGAACAAAGGTCACGTGCTTTATATAATGGCTGATCCGGCAAGCACGGAGGATAAAGATTACCAGATAGATATGTACCTAACCAAGACTCGTTGTATAGCATGGTCAAAGCAGAAACCATATGCCAATCCATACGAAGAACAATGGGAATAACCGAGTTAAAGAGCTAACCGTCTTAAAATATCTTCGTAATCATATCCCTTGCACGAGAAACTTAGAAAAAATAAACAGAAATGACCGCACAATGTTTGATTAAAATTTTGCACCCTGTCGTAATTGTATTTAACGGGACCCAAATACTCCGAAATGGATGTCGGTGGTTCGAGAAACTGTCGAAATAACAGGGTATGTCAGTAACTGTCGAGTAAGCCACCCAATGACTTCCGTTTCATCATGAAAATTTTCGAGATTAACGATGCCACATTCACCACGAGGTTTAGGTTTTAACGGCAGACGATCCTTGATAAAAGTAACTCTGTATTTAGGAATTTCAAAACTTTGACTAATCTGTTTAAATCGAGATTCGTTAACGGTTTAGTAAAATAGATCAGACCTTCACTTGCCTTAAAAAGAGCCCTCTGCCACGAATCGCTTTTTTTTTTCTTTTTACGTTTCAATCCCGAACCCTCCATCTTCTTGTTATGTCTCACCATTTCTTCCATTACCTTAGTATCGTTCTGGCTCTTTTTAACTGCAGCGGCGATACCGGCGGCAGTAGTAAGATAAGGGTATGTACGAGCACACTTCCGGTCACGTGACCATCGACGCCATCTTGAATTATGACGTCACTTCCGGTTTATGACGTCACTTCCGGTTTTTGACGTAAAGTTCCGGTTTTTTAACGTCATTTCCGGCCTAAGAAGGTGTACGTACCAACACACCGGAAATGCAGCCATCTTGGATCTGCCATATTGGATCTATGGCGGCACAAACCGGAAATGACGTCAAAAAATGCATTTTTCACCGGAAATGACGTCACAAGTGTTTTACCCACCCAACACGATTTACCCTTCTTACCCCTATTTACCCCTCTATACCCCTCTCATATATTGAAAACCTAAGAAAGTACTCGAAGGTATTAGATATCCTCCTCAGGTATTCGTATTCACCAAAGAGAAATAGTCAATGAACATTAAATCGTTATGTCGTTCTTTTCGTGTCTAACGGTTTGCAATCAGTGTACATACACTATGTTCCTTTAATCTCACTTGTTCAAGACAGACAACAAGTTTCCAACATAATTAACATTGAAAGCGAGGCCACCAGCTTTGAGTCACGCACGAACGGAAGAAATAAAAAACAAAAACAATACAACTTGTTTATATATGCAAAAAAAACCAGTCCTAGTTAGCCTTGAGTCATGTTTCAACTCGTCTGCAAAATATGATCGTGTAAAAATAAAACTAGTCCATTATCTCAATTAAAGCTGAATTATAATAGAAAAATGTCCAGTCCATGCAAATTTCCTAAGTCCTACCTTAGGTAAAAATTGGGCATGACCTTCCGCTATTTTGACAAAAATACCTGATATTGAAGTCTAATTGACTTCACTCGTTAGGAAGGAATGATTTAATTCCTTCCTAACTTAAGCTAGATAGGATATGTTTTCGCACGGGCAATGTGGATATGTAAAGGAAGGGAGCGAATTCACCAACTTCTAAAAGGTGGTGACAACCCTTCTGGACCATTTAGAAATTTTGAAAATTTAGGAAGGTACAAAAAAAAATGGTCCAGGCACGCAATTAAGAAACATATTAACATTTTGAAGTCAATAAGCAAATTTTGCGCAAATTTTGAAAATACATAAATTTTGTAAAGTTAAATTTACTGCATTTGTATATGTAAAAACTAGTGTGAGTTGAGAGGAGGGTGTGGGAACTGTGGGACAAAAGTCCCTTGATTCTGTGCTGTATCAGGGTGAAAAATACGTCTTCTTTACAGTCATGTGTTCATGTTTGTTATCTCAAATAAGCAAGGATAGCACAAAAGAAAAATTCGTACAAAGTAGTCATGAATTGTTCTATCCTTAATTATTGAGGTAACAAACAAGTAACACACGTATGAAAATTAGACGCACTCTTCGCCCAGATACAGTTCACATATAAAGATTTATTTTATTTCAAAATTTTAAAATGTTTAAAAAGTTCAAAAATCTTCTAAAAATGACTTCTTCGTATGTTGTTCTTTTGACCTAAGAAACAGAAAAGAAAACAAAAACAAGTAAATTAATAAGTGTTAAAAACAAAAATGCAAAGGACCAACAAAGTCGTTACATCCAATAGCTCAAAAAAATTAAATAAACAACAGACATGTAATAACATACCAATCAAAAAACAGAAAAATTTCTTCATTGCATATTTCTAAAATATAAATGCATATTTCTAAAATATAAATAGTAAAAATAATAGTATAAACATTTTTAAATAAAATAAACAAATTTACCTCATAACAATATAACTGATGGTGTAATTACTTACATTGTACTTCTCCACTGGTAGGTACTGGTTTGAGGTTTTGTTTCGTTGTACGAATCAATGTCGAACATCGTACCGTTTTTCTCGTCATTTCGGAGGGTGGGGGAGGGAAGGAAAAAGTTGTCTCATCCGTGATTTCCTCGTTAATCGGTGGAGGTGGGAGAACAAATGACAGCTGCCTAAGCACCAACGGGCTCCTTGTTGTCAATGGCTCTCTAAGCACTGGTGGCTCTCTCGTAGGCAAAGGTGGTGGACGTGATCATTCCAATAAGGGTATTTCATACCCGTCAGGCGCAACAGATGTGTACCTACCTGTTGTTGGTGTGGGTCCTTCCATGGTGATAAACCATTTAGGATGACGAACGCCAAAACAGCGCTTAACACCCCGTAAATTGCTGCGAAGATGATGTTGATAATAAACCCCACCATGGCTAACTTCAGTATGACTAACTCTCAAACCAAGCCAAATGCTCGTCTTATTGTTTTAGATTCTTTCATCCAATCCGACCAATCGCACATCGTGTGAACTAAAATAGTCCCAAATGGACTTTGTGAAGACACCTACGTCACCAGTTATTGAGATGAGCCCATAGACAAAACAAAAATGTCACTTACCTTTAAATGCCACACATTACTCAGTGCCCACACTCTAAACATGCAGGGGCCGAGCCAGCCTCCACCACATCACCAACGACGTGAAGGCCCATGGGTAGGGTGACGCGACACTACAAGCAGACAGAACGAATAACAACAAAACGAATTACAACACAAACTCACAACGAAAATAAAAAGACACGTTAACATGAACAAAACGAAAAATAAAATAATCGAAAAACTACCATTTTGCAGACAATCATGTGTCTAATGGCGAAGACCGTCTGTCCCGCCAAAGACGCCTGGAAAAAAAAATATAGAAGATACACCAACAGCACAAAATTGGAAAAAAAAGTAGAAAATTCACTAAAAATACCTCAACAACGTCCCATAAAGTTTGGGGCATCACCAGCCCCTCATCAGGGACGAAGCATTCGTCCCCGTGCTAAGAAACACAGAAAAATATAGATTATGATAAGTCATCAACCAAAGGAACAATTCGTTTTTAAATTCACTCACCATACATCTCAATACAAACTCTGTAAAAGACAGTTTGCATAACGCTGGATGGGTTGGCACGACCATTTCCTGCGTTGCCAAACTGTAAATGAGATGCACACTAACCGATATTCAGTTTCATGCCGTGAGGCCCTAGGGCTTAATTTTCTGACTAGTTTCTCAAGTAGAAAAAAAAAAGATCACGAAGGCGTGCACAAAACGAGACCAACCAATTGTAGTTAAGCCTTCAGGGACGAAACTTTCGCTTCTGACGTAGTAGACGGAAAAATAGACCATTTAGTTAAAAAAAACAAGGTTACCAGTTCCTATTTATGACGACAGAAATGCAGAAATTGTCCCCTCCCACACAACACGTCTGAAGCGTAGCAACCTTGACAGAGCCAAATTTGGTACACTTTAGCCCTGGTATAAAATCCCCATGAACAGGCCAAAATTTGTCACAAACAAATTGTCAAAAGGCCAGTCAAGTCGTCCTCTTCAGCTCTCGAGGTAAGCCGTTGTTTTCTCTCATTTTTAGCTTTTATTCGACACATTACTCGTGTAGAATTTAAAGTTTTTCATTTCTTCCATTACAGAAATTAAGAAAGGTATTTTAAAATGGGTGAATATTACGATTTCATGCAGTTGAAATTTTTTGATTTAGAAGGCACGCATAAATTGTTGGTTACTGTTCCCAATAGTTCGTTACACGTTCAGATACGACGGTACGAAATAACGGAAGAAGGTTTGATACATTTATTGAACGGTGTAAAAATTCCCTTGCACGATTGGAACCGGTTCTACGAACGAATGAATGTGTGGCAATACTTAACGAATGTACCTTTAACTTTGTACCAGTCTGAAAATCTGAAAGTTTATGTTTCTTGCCCTACTGGATACGTCACTTTCGAAACACAGGACCATAACGGTTGTATAGTGATGTCTGAAGAACAATTTAACAATCTTGCACGTGCCGTGAAGCGTGTAAACAGGTGGTTAGTTAGTAGTTTAGATGTTCATTTTCAATTTGCTTAAATTTAACTTGTTTATTTCCCGTAGAAAACGAGACAAAAAAAAGAAGAATGGGTGAATTTGTATTGAATTTGGATGGGGATATGCTCTTTAAAATAAATTATTCCACCTCCCTCGTTCAAATCACTCATTTTTCGGTAACTGGAGGAAAATACATCATTCAAGAGGGGCAAGGTTTCTCAATTTCATTGAGAGAATGGTCTAAAATTGAACCAATGTTGGCCTCTTTTGAGGAAGACGCGTTAATAAATATAGTAGGCGTGCCAACTTTGTTGTATTATTCGAAAGAAGCGCTCATAACTCTTTCTGACGAATTTATTTTCTTTTCCGAAAATGGTTTGATTACGTTAAGCCCTCACCAGTTAAAAATATTAAAAGAAAACGTAGACCTTGATTTTGATTAGAACACTTTACTGTCGATTTCGCACAAAAATAATTCCTTTCATTCTGTTTTTCTTTCTTTTAATGACATTTTGCGTGCGTTTGTGTATGGCGAATCCTTTATTACCAATCAAACCTAAACATTCAGTTCATCTTGGTCAAAACTTTTTTGTCCAGGTTTCTGAATTCAATAATAGCCTTAAAGTCCATTTGCGTCGATACACTCAGAACCCTGTAGGCTTAGCATCTCAATATGGAATTTCTTTAAGCCCCGAGGATTTTTATAACATCAGTACCCTATTCGAAAGTTGGGTTCCAATAACGGAACAAGAAAATCCTCAAGCAATTTTGATCGACACGAGAAAAGTGCACCGTCACGTGTAATTATTCACATGCATTGAATAGAAATATCATCAACTTTGCCAACGTGTATCGAAAATCGATCGATCTAAACGTTGATCAGTTCAAGGTCCTAACCGAAAGCATAGACCAGATTCACGAATGGATCAGAATGTTGAGCAGCCAACAGTAAATATTTTTAACACAAAACTAGACTATATCGTGACGTGTAATGCTGTTACTATTCAAGGACTGTATTATATTAAAGAAATTTCGATTGTGGGTCGTGACCTTAAACAACATTTTATTGTCAAAATTCCTAAATCTGTTTTAGATTCCGACTTTACTGAGAAAGAAAAAAAAATTAGTTACTGTGAAAGGTTTATCTTTAACAAGAACTCAAAAACGGTCCATTAGACAGTCCTCTTTTTATTATCACCAACGAAATAAAACGGTTACAATGTCTAAGTCCTGGAACCACATTTTTTGTTAAAGGTGATAATAAATTAAAAGAATATTTGGAAAAATATGCATCGTCACGTCTGAAAATCTACCCACTAACACGCCATTGGCTCCATCATATTGCGAGATGGAGCGATACAATTTTTGCCCGAATCATGTAGCTGCAGCCTGTAGTTTCTTTAAGGCTAAATTTTATTTCAAATTTATGTCCCGAAGCTAAATTCCCCACCCATATAAAATACCTTTCACCTACCACCCCACCATCACAATGCACAGCACTCACCATGGACCAACACGTCTCCTCACCCGTCTCTCCATCGTCAATTGCACAACATTTCGACGAGGGAGCAGCTCCCACCGTCCAGCCACCACGACCAGCCGACTCCGGCATCGTCCGCCCGCCACAACCAGCCGCTTCCGCCCACCCGATGGAGGCAACGTTATCCACTGAGCCACTTCCAGAACTCCCCACTCCAGCTCAACAGCCGCCTACGCCGGCCGGGGAAAGCAAGTGCCGTTCCACACGTTGGCTCAAGCGTAGGAAACTCACGTTTAAGCAACCCAAGGTAGGCGAATTATGCCATTGTTACGCCATTGTGAAACAATCAGCTCACGGACAGATTGATAAAGGGATGATGTTTAATTGTCTGTCAATATTCGAACACGAATTTGATTTACAAGGGTTTTGCGTCGGTGCAACAACTGACGCGATTATATGTTATTTACGTTTTTCAAGACCAGTCAACATGGACGTGGTGTTAGGATTAATGGCTACGGAATCGACGAATCCTACTCACAAGATAGTGCCTCTGTCTACCAAAACCAAGCAAAAAAACTATCTGATGAACATTTACGAAAACGATCCTCACCCACTCGAAACGTTGCAGACTGCCGACCATCATTTAGTGCCTTTTGACCTGCTCTTACCAAACTTTCTCGTAAAATATAGCTCCGTTGGATTTAAGCGACGCCTTTTTAGTAAAGTACGCCGCAAACTTCCCTTACGTTGCGGCTCGAATCGCGAATGTAGAAGCTCAGTACTCACCACCCAAAAACGAGATTGAAATGTAACTAAGTTGCTTAAATAAAAAAAAAATTATTTAAGATGTAAAATACTATTTTATTTCCTAAACACCTCCATCATTCTCCCATGTAAAAAAAATTTAATATACAGTTCAAATTATTTTTCGTTAAAGGTACATCCCACCTCCTATAAAAAGCCAGTCATCCATTACCGATCCCTCAAAACCAGCCATGGATTTGTCCCTAAAGCACCCCTCCAATCAATTAATAGTGGGTCCGTCGGGAATTGGAAAAACTGAATTAGTTTCTAAATTAATTTTAAATGCCGAAGAAGTGTTCAATCCCGTTCCGACATCAATAACACGGAGCGTGGCAGACTGCTTACGAAACTTTAAAATCCAAGTGCAAACTTCCGATAACCTTTATACAGGGATTCGACAAAGACATTTACGAATCCGTGCCTTCGGGTGCATTACTTTGCTTGGACGATTTGGCGCATTGTTTAAAAATCGAATTACTAAATGATGACTGGGTTAAAGGGGGGATACCACCGTAATTTAACTCAAATATTAATAAGTCATAACTTGTATCAGAAAAATTTACGTACAGTCAACTTAAATACGCATTATTTCTACTTGTTCAAGAACGTACGTGACGTTTCTACATTACGTCACCTGGAGGTTCAAATGAGATACGCACCAGCCTTTTTAGTTAGCATATATAAGGCAGCTACGACGGACGGTCGCGGGTATTTGTTCTTAGATCTTCGACCCGATACGCCGGACCATTTACGTTTCAGAGGCGATTTGTTCAAAATACCTCTCGTTGTTTACATGCCCAAGAATGTCTAAGCAGCGAGTCAAAGACTATCTACCCGTGTTAGCTCTGCTTTCGTCCCGCAAAGTCAAGCCGCACGTGAAAAAAAAACCCTAATAGCTTGCGCAAATATCCAATAGATAATTTGTTCCGTCGCCCTTAATATTCTCAGAGGAAATTTCCCGTTAAATCAAGCTCTAAAGTCCAAACTAAGGAGATACAAGAAAACTCTGCTCGCAATTTCAACAAAAAACTGTTCACGTGCTAAGAAAACTAAAAACATTACTAAACTCCAAACAGGTGGTTTTTTTCCCATTATTAGCTCCGCTCCTGGGCGCCGTCGCGGCACCTTTAATAGACGCCATGAGTGGAATATTTGCCAGATAAACAAAACTAACCTAAACAAACTATGTTTTGACGCATGCAACTAGTGCCTATCGCGGACGAGTCTGCCTCGCTCGCTGCGGCTGCCGGTGTTGAACCACCAACCGTCGCCCCGGGTCCTAACGTCTTGACCAAATCACCTTACGTTCGTCCGTTGGGTAATCTAGACGTTGCCATGCGCGAAGTACTGGCAAACCGTGACATTGACGATTTTTCCAAAGCCAAACTGTACACTCAAACGCTCCAA
>JAHWFP010114637.1:4808-49497 GCA_023313725.1 Lithobius niger
TATTTTAAGCCTAAGAAGTCCGCTCTTCCGTTGTTTTTCCCTCCATTTTTATGTAGTGCACCTTGTAGTGATGCCCACCAAAAGCCATACTGGTGCCAATCTGGTGCCAATATGGCGGCAAATGTCACTGCTCTATATATATATACACGAACGGTTTCGACTCTTGGTCATTATTTAACCTGGTTGGTCTGCCTTGGCCTTTTGGTAACATACTGCCGGTTTTGTCGAACTGCTGCAGCCACCTAGTAATCGTTTTGTGTGTAGGTGCCTCAGATAAAGGATATTCCCTTCGATACCACTTTAAACTGCAACGGTTGACTTTTAACTCTGCTACCCAGAGAACGCACATAGCCTTTTGTTGAACGATTGTTATTTTCATAACAAATCAGCCGCGCCCGCAGATTTCAACTTGGCCATCACCCTTTTGTTGTACACGAGGATGCAGCTGCCGTTGCGAAAAATGGTGAGTTGTGCCTTTCAGTTATAAAAAACCTTTGGTTGATACCATTTTGCGGTTCGCGTTTTATTAAACATCTATAGTTGTTCCCCGGTCTAGCTGATTTCCGCTGATTCAACTCGGCTGTAATAGTCAGCATTATTGAAGCAATGGTGTTTGTCTCTAATTGTTAGAGCGCATATCCGTTCTCATTGTCGGCCGCTCGCCCTTTTTCTTTGCTACCGTGGCAAGAATGAGCCCACTCGCCCTCTTGCTGATTGTTGAAGCTTCGTTTGTTTAATCCTCCCTAACAATGCATCCATCAAGTCTGCTCACATCATTAAGTCTGCGCCTGAGCTCAGTCTGCTCCTAAGCGAAATATATATATAGATAGATAGATGAAATACCGCCGTACATTCTGGGACAACCGGTACAGTATTATTTTTTAAAGCAGGATCGTATCTTTAAAACCCCAGTAAATTAAACACAAATATCTGAACAAATCCCCTTGCACTCGCAACCAAACACGCCCCCCCCCCCCCCAAGAAAAAAAAAATTCGAAAAAATGGCAGTTATGTTGTGAGAGGAGAGAGACTTCAGGCGAATTACAGGAAGAATTAATGCATTAATTCAGTCTCTTTAGCCAATCAGGTATGCTAAAACAAACGAAGATGCTCGAGGAAAAGAGCAATGACCTCGCCTTACCTCCAGGCAGCGAAAGTGATGGCCTACCTACCAATGTCGGGTCAAGTTTTGATATAGCGAGCGTCCGTATACTTTTTTTTTTACCATTCGGACAAATTTGTCACGCATTCACTGGCTTGCCTGCTTAGTGTAGTGTTTTTTTTTTTTTTTTTTTTTACATCAATTGGAAACATTAAGTTCCATTGGGCCTGTCAAAACTAGACTAATAAAAAGATACTTGACCCGACCTGGACTTATATCGAACTGATTTTGTGGCTTTTTCACCGTGATTTTTACTCACGATCTTAACTGATTTCATCGTCAGTATTTTTGTTTATTATTTAATTATTTATTTATTTATTTTTATTTTTTAGTTGGTGGGGGGGGGGGTGTACTATTCAGTTTTTGCAATCAGCCTATATTTAGGCAATTAAGCCTACCTATATTTGTGTAATTAGGCATATATTTATGTAATTGGGCCACGTTTTTGCACTTAGGCCTATATTTGTGCAATTAGGTCTATATTTATGAAATTGGGCCACGTTTTTGCACTTAGGTCTATATTTGTGTAATTAGGTCTACATTTATGAAATTGGGCCACGTTTTTGCACTTAGGCCTACACATGTGTAATTAGGTCTATATTTAGGTAATTAGGCCTTCCTATATTTGGCCTATATGTATGAAATTGGGTTATATTTTGCAATCGGCCTGTATTTGTGTAATTAAGTCTATACTTAGGTAATTAGGCCTATAGTTTATGTAATTGGGCTACATTTTTGCAATTAGGCCTATATTTAGGTATAATTAGGCCTATATTTGTGCATTAGGTCTACATTTGAGCAATTAGGTTACGAGAAATTAGGCCTACTACAAAGTTGCGAATATTTCCTAAGCGATCTTTATAGGTACCTGCCAAATTAGATCAAATGTGTGAAAATCTTTTTCCCCAAAGCACGAAATGACCAGAAAATCACAATATGAGCCCCTGGTGTCGTCTATAGGTGCGATCCGTTAAACTATAGTCATTTTCTCCCTATAGCGTGTTTATATAAGAGGATTCTGTATAGTTCCACTATGCTAAACCTATGTAAATCCGTTGACAATATTACAAAAGATAGGTACTATATTTTGGCACTAAAGGCTTTTGTCAAGCAAATTAAATGCTTTTTATGCTTTTTTTTAAATTTCCTTCTTCAAACAGACAAAGTAATATTCAATCCCAAAAGTGAATAACATAACAAATTCTGAAAATTGCAAGAAGCGTTTCAACGGCAATTAACTTCGTACAGTTGATTGGCGAATAAATGGGACCTAAAACAAAACTTTCTTTCTTACTATTGTGTAAAATGTTCTCTGTGCAAAGGATACCGTTGCTCTCATTGTATTTCGAAGTATTTAAAACGCTTAAATTTACTGCAATATAGAAATATGAATCGTCTATTTACCAATGATAAGGCGTCCCAGTCTATAGAGATAAAGGCTCCCTAGCAGTGCTAAAGAGACAGAGGAAGAGAGACGCCTTAATTTGGTTTTAATTAATGGTTATAAAAATAATTCTAAATGCTCCCTTACCCATGTAAAGAAAACAATCAACCTCCATACAAGAACTCATGGTTCAGCTCGACGAAGAATGCCTCCAAAGGTTTTAGTAACTTATAGCCAGAATATTTTCTGGCACATTTAGGAGAGCGAAATATGGCCTGAATTTACTACAGAACCGTGGCAAAAAGGCTGACGATGATTCTTAGGCCAAGAAAAACCCTGAACATTATTTAAAAAGACGTACAATTTCAAGCCAAACAACATGGTTGGTGCAATACGCCGAACATTTCATATTTTAGTTTAGACTGATTGAAAGTTTTCCACCGACTGAAAACCCTCAGTGATCGGCTGTAGAATATACGATCTATGGACGGTCGTTCTCTGCACTTAAAAGTTTTACAAGAAGCAATAGAATTCATAGTAACAAAGCGAATTCATAGTAATAAATCGAATTTATAGTAACAAAACAAAGTACAAAATATTCCGAAATACCAAGGATTACAAGTGACATTTACTGCTAATATCGGCTTATAAATTCGTTTCTTGAATTAGCATGTGCTTCGCTTAAACAATTAAATTAGAATTTTCAAGAATCTTAGTATAGGTTGAAAACAGACGTTCGGCCCCCAGTATCAGACTTTCGAATGATGATAAATATACATTTAATTGCCCAAGAAGGAAAAAATTGACAATACAGGGTGCGATGACTATTAATATACTCCGAGAACTAAAAAAAAAAAAAATTATTAAAAAAAAAACAAGAAGGAAATATCAAAAAATCGCACCTCTTAATAAAGTTTGCCAAATTGAAACTCTTTAAGTATTTTTTTTTTTTAAAAGGGCCAGATACAATGCTGACATACTCTTGGATTCACTCTCGGGCAGAGAATTCCACACACCAACCACACGCATGGCAACGAAAAATTCCCGACAATCCCAGTAAGAAAGAGGAATGACGAACTGAACTGATTGGCTCCTGGTGAGATTTTCTGATCTGCGGGAAGAAAACGATTTTCCACAAACATCTGTACGACATCATGATTAAGGCAGTAAGTTAAGAGGAGATCAGCTTTTAACCTACGGTTTTCCAAAGACTCCAATTTCACGTAAGTAAGTCGATCAGCTTAAGACATGTTACATAAAACAGCATATCTTCTTGGAGCTCTCTGAACAGATTCAACCTGGTCAATGTCCGTGACAAGACATGGAGACCAACCAGAACTGGCATATTAAAGGATTGCGCAAACAAAAACTACATCATCGGAGAGATAGCAACGTTTAATAATTGCAGCCTCTGTCCTTCCGCATACCGGCTACGTTCCTGCAGAGACGGTGTTTTTAATAATGAGTTTGTCTGTTTATTATATGCCGTAGGTTATATGCCATTTCAAGGGCCCTTCAGAAAGACAAGTTGGCAAAATCTGGGATTTAGTATATTTTCATTATCCTCTAGGCTACAGCAGTGTCTATAACACGTCTGCCTTCCTTCGGTGAAGCTAGACAAAGCCTAGAATCTACAATCATTTTGTTTATTGCAATGTTACTTTCCAAGCACGTAGGAGTATCAGTTTCCACTTCCACGTTTTGTTTAGACTAATTTAATCTTCGTGGGTGCAATAATAGCACGTACTTATTACTGTCAATCTTCACAACGCTTTTCATTTTACAGCTGCTAAACTTGGTTCTCACGAGCTGAAGAGATTAGGGGCGAGGCCGTGTAACACCGTTTTCAAATCCTAATATAGCGAATCCATTAAAACCAATTATTTAAAAGGATGGCCTTTACCATCAGGGACGTGCACAGACCCCCGAGAGCGAGGGGCAAACTTTTTTTTGGGGACTTTTTTTTGTGTGTGTTTTAACCTCTTTTTGCCCACCTTTTGTGGGACTTTAACCATTTTTGCCACTTTTTTAGCCGTTATTGTCCTTTTCTTTTTACGACTTTTTAGTTACAACAAATATCACGGCAAAGCATGTAAGTCTGACAAAAAATTGTTTTTTCAAGTAAATACCATCCTCGCGGCTTACGGTAGACAGAGTCAATCGCACCCACCGAAAAACAATTCCAAAATCACGATATCTGGTGTACATGAGGCTCTTTTACACCACCGCTCCACCGAAAAAGGGAATTTTTTTTCCAGAAAAAGGGGAACTTTGCCATGAGGCAGACGACTACAGCCGCCCCCCCCCCCCCCACCTTCCTCCCCTGTGTACACTTCCCTGTTTACCATAGTAGTCTTGAAATAGTAATTTGAAAAATCATATAAAAAGCTGAAAGTGTAGGAGTAAAAATAAACAATTCCTCAACGTTTCGAACTAAACCTAACTTGTTATCAGGAGCATTTTTTTAAAATTGGTGGTAGTCATAGAAAAAAAAAAGGAAACACGGGATTTCCCCGGTGACAGACGAGACTGTCAGCACATAAATCAAATCTTGGCAGAATTAAGTGAAAGATCAAGGAACTCTTTTTTTGTGTGCTGGCAGTGAGAACTCTGGCAGATTTAGAATTTAACAGTAAATTTTAAATTACTGTAAAAACTCAGTAATTTGCATCACTGCGTTTTTACGGAGCGGCAAAGGCGTTTCTTACTTTGTCACTCTCTCTCCCTCCTTCCTCCCCCACAACTGTTTTGCCTTAAAAAAACAACTTTGAAAGTTTACTCGGTTTTGTAAGATAGCAAAGCAATGACATTATCGACTCATTCACTATGGAGTTTGTACTTGGAGCCAGTTGATGAGTTAACTACAAGGGGCACCGACAACACGCCGGAGATAACAACATTAGCGTAGTTTATCAATGCCAATGCTGTGACAGCGGAAATCTCGGACCTAAAAATCTTCAATTTTTGGATTTGTTGCTATCTGCTGCAAGTTTCAGCGAATGAATTTTTTTTTCTTTTACAACTTTAACATGTGTTTCTAAGCCTAAGGCATTGAACAAAACGGTATAGGAAAAGTATAGAATAGCTACTTTTCATGTTATCGACTTAATTCACCTACCTGTCGAATCCTTTTGTCGTTACGGTTCGGAAAATCATAACGAAAACGTGCACAAATGCATATTCATTTTAGACAAAAATTATTAAAACATGTTAAAACGCTACTCACAGACATAGTGAGGGCCGATGCCATACTGAGAAATGAGAGCACAGCAAGAAAACCGGATTTTGAACAGAACATTGGTAAACGGAAATTATCTCTGGCCAAGGTTTTGGTTGTGGTTTCTGATGTTATATGTCAAGCCGCAGCGAGCAAGGCGAGCAAGGCACGTAATTTGGAAAAAAAAAATGATCATAATTTTTTTTTATATTGGTTTTTGATTTTTCCGTAAAATCACGCAAATAAGGGTGAATCAAGGTCGCTGTTCACGAAAATTATGCTCATTTTTTTCCGAATTATCTTCCTCGCTTGCGCTGCCGCGCTCGGTGCAGCTAAATATACTGTATAACATCAGGAACCGTTAACCAAAAAACTTGTCCGGTCAGAGATAATTTCCGTTTACAACTGTTCCGGTCGAAATCAAGTTTTCTTGTTGCACTCTCATCTCGCAGTATGGCGTCGGACTCACTATGGCTGTTAGTAGCGTTTTAACATGTTTTAATATTTTTTTTATAAATAAATAAGCGTTTCCGCCGGTTTTCGTTATGATTTTCTGAACTATAACGACGAAAGGCATCGACAAGTTGGTCAATTAAGTCTATAGGTGATAAGTAGCTATTCTATATAATTACCGAACAAAACAACGTTTTAGAGTCCTAAGAAAAGCCGCTCTCACAGCATTACCTTGACTAAAGACGCTGTTTGTTTTTTCCCTCAGTGCCCACTGCAGCTAGCCCAAAGACTGGTTCAAAGATGGGAGCTTGGCAGTTAATACCAAGAATTTATAGGGTTGGGTTTGTGACTGAGACCCCTTCTGAAACCTCTTAGATTCATTCCTGTTAGTTCCGTCTAAGTTTATAGAGGGCGCCATGAGTTTTATGTGGGAATTTCTACTCAGTTTTCAGCCTAAAATTAAACTAAATTAAACGAAACTAGCTATGTATTTATTTAATTATTATTTACTTTAGCTTAGCTGTAATTTAGTTTACTTTATATTTAGGGCTGAAAAATGAGCAGAAATTACCAAATGGAACGCCTGGCGCCCTCTGAAAACTCGGTTGGAACTAATAGGAATGAATGTAATACTTTTCAATAGGAACTTTTTACAGTTACAAATTCTTCTCCCCAACCCTATAAATGCTTGCTAATATGGAGTGATTGCTTCTGGTATACAACAAAAAAAAACTAACGGAATATCTAAAGAACTGTGCTTCTTGCATGATAATGGCTCTGTAACCTTCCACGTTTGGCGTCACACCGTGTACGACGTAAAAAAATAATCTGTCATTTGCGATGACCTCGTCTGACCAAGAAGAAATAAAACCCCGACTCGCTTCGAAATGTCGCTTACTTACTTATTCCCCTACCAAATTGTGGTTAGTTATCTTTCACTGACCGGAAATTAAGCAAAGGTTTGCCAAACCGGATCATACTTTTCGTCAGACTAGATCAATATTTAAAAGTTTCATTGACACACTTTCAACTATACACAAACCACTTGTCACCTGCAATGCTGTAGTATCGCGAGTCGCAGCAAATACGGACACTGTCATTAAAATCGAAATTGCTTTTCTTTTTTTTTTCCATTTGATCCTTTCGGTCATGGTGTTCAACACCATGAAGCCGATCCGTTTTGGTGATTAAAGGTACATTTAACATGATAATGAGGGGCGAGGCTGGTGCAATCCTCTGATTCACCTTCAAAGATGGGACAGTAAAGAAGAAAAAAAAAAGAGTTCGTACTCCCACTGGTAAAATAAAATCCCTTATTTTATCGCACCATTAGAACCTCAGTGCAAAGGTCAACCATCGACATCGTAGACATAACAGCAAATTGTTGACTTCTTTTTTGCCGCATCGATAATATACTGCTTAACTGACCACTCGGTATTATGAGATAACTGTTTCACCTTGTTCTGGCCAGGGGCGTAACTTCGTAGTAGGGGGCCCGGTTTTATGGTGGGCCCCCCTTCATAACAAAAAATGCAGTTTTTGCAACACAAGGCGAGAGCCCATTGCAGCAACCCCTCCATAAAAATAAATGCCTATCTTGCCATTCAAATAATGAAATTACCAAATTGCAGTCCCTTCGGTGAAGGGGGGGAGGGGGTGTAACTAGGTTATTCCGCGATTTCTGACCTTAAAGCATTTTAGATCGTAGTCTTTCTGGGAGAAGTTGACTAAAAACTTCATACATTAAAGGAATTCAACGTTTCATCCCCTTAAATCGTGTTTTTTTTTGCGCCAAAATTAACTAAAAAGCTTCACAAGTAAAGCAAACTAAATTAACTAGTATAAAATTCCTGAAAAAAAAGAGAATAAAGGCTACGCCGAGAATAGGGTAATGCTACGCCGAACCCAGATTAAACACGTGAATGACGGCATAAACGCCGATTTTTTTTCGCGATGGAGGTAGGCCTGAACAGACGCTTCAAATTATAACTTTGTCACGGCGCCTACCCCCTTTTTTGTAATCAATTAGTTATTTTAACAGCCCATGGGCGTTTAATAGGCGATTTACGGTATTAGCTGTAATGTATACAGCGAGTAAGGATCAGAAGTAAGAAGCTCTCGATTTGGTCGAACGCTAGCACTGAATCAGAGTTCTACACTCATTGTTCTTCGTGTACTCTTGGGAAGAGGTGTTCTCTCAACGTTCACTCGTTTTTCTCCTAAAAAAAATATTTTGATAAAAAAAAATCACTAATGATGAAACATAATACTCAGTTCGTGCGTCACCGGTTGTTTTCTGAAATTCCGAATGCATCCAACCGAGTAAGCACAGCTGAAATATTAGAATTATAAACATTAAGATGACGACCGCACATGTGTCCAAGTCACGAGTGCATTTATGGTCGTTCACACGACGTCATTGCATGGTATACTCAGTCCAATCAAATACTCCTAAAATTAATTAAACAAACTTTTAATCCTTAAAATGTTTGTGAATTTAAGTGCAAAAATATATTCCAATCCCCCCCCCCCCCCCCCCGCCTCCATTTCCATCTGCCTTATAACTACAGTTTTTTTTTACTTTTTGGAACACCACTATGCCTTTAAAAATGCAGTGTGTCACAGCATGACTTCAGTAAAGACCACACTGGTTTTTTTTTTACCTCCATTTTAGCGCTAAACGACTGGCTTACAAACACGACTGGCTTACAAACACGAGTACAAACACGAGGGGATGAAACAATGGTTCGGCCTTTCAAAGGAATGATATCAACACACCAAAACATTCGTCAAGTTAATCGCACCGAATAATACTTTGGACGTTAAACATTTGAACATTGCTACAGAAAGTAACAATATTCTAGTTTTCATTTAACCTTCGAGCTATTTATTAGTCAGTGCGATTAACTTGGCGAATGTTTTGGTGTGTTAATATCACTCCTTTGAAAGGCCGAACCATTCGGAACTTGGCGGCCCCTTTTACCTGATTTGGTTTTTGATCTCCCTAACCTGAAGAGAAATTAAACTGCAGTGAAAATCTTCGAACAAAACATACCGTTCTTCACTTGCAGTTCCTGCATGCTACGAAGGGTGTATGTTTGTTTATATCTCCTTAAACTATTTAACCATCGGTTGTCTGTCAACACCACCACTCGTATAACAGGATTTTCCCTTTTCTGCCAAACGATTCGCAAAGTCGGTTTACTGCATCGGTCCGTTTGGCTTCGCGGCCTGCCATGCCTCTTAAGTTATTTCTCGGTATGATGGGTTGCTCAACACCCGCCTCCTCCTTCTCCCCCCCCCCCCACCGGCCTTCCTATTTCAGCCAACCTAGAACGGAAGTAGGTAACGGTGGCAAGAGGAGCTTCGCTGCACGACAATAACATCTCGAGCGGTTCTCTCTCTCTCTCTCTCTCTCGTTTTCTCTTCATCTTTTGAGTAGAGAGGAAGTTGTCATTCAACAAACTAGCTGATAACGGCAGTTTCGCACAAAACACAATCTGTAATTATTATTTTTCACTTCCTTAAATTATTGTAAAGAGAAAGACAAGAGTAGAAAATAAAGAAGAGGCCAACAATGAAGGCAACTATTATTAATTTTTTTAACAAATTTTTTCTTACGAAAATTATATTTGTGAAAGGGCAAGGGAGGCGCGTTATTATTATTATTTTTTTTTTTTAAAGAAGCAGACATACAGGCGTATAATTCCAGAAATCCACTCAAGTGTGAGTGCGGCTAAATGTGAGTGTAAGGGCCAAAACGCATATACAGAAATACCCTCAGATGTTGGGACACTCACATTCGCTTTTGTGGATGTACTAAAATTGCTGACCCTTACCTTGGATGTTTGCACTCACATTTGCCCTCTCACACTCACACTTGAGTGGAGTTCTGGAATACGCCTGTTAAGCTCGCATAAATGAGCAAGGGGGGGGGGGGCCAAACCAGGGACGGGATGCGAACCGGGAATACTCTGATCATTTACAAAATTACAAAAATAAATGTATCATCCTTGATGCTTTGGCAACTAGTCATTTGATGTGTGGTATTGAAGTGCACGGTTTCGCAGCTTTGGCAAAAAAAAATATTGGAAGGCTTCAAGGAGTACATAACACTATCTTAAAGGTTTTGTTTAGAAAAACAAACTGTTTTGAATCAACTGATGAATTTCAAACAAAAAAAAAAAAAAACGTAGGATTTTTAGGGATAGTCCGGTATTGATATCGGTATCGGCATAATCCGTATTTATCGGTATTTTTGCTATATCGGTATCGGACCAATATAATGCTTCCGATACAGATATTTGTTATGCCTAGAAACTGAACTGCCTTCCCTGCAAACCTGACACCAAGCGCGGCAAAAGCAATAATCAAGCTACCATGCTCCTTCAGCAGCTATGGGAACTATTCTGGCCAATTCTGGACAATCTTTTGGCCCCGACGATGATCGGAGGTTTCCCGGACCGAGTCCCCGGGTTGGAACCTCCCTTTACCAGATATTTCTTCTTCTCTAAAAGTCTGGTAATGTTCACAATTGAGCCGGTTCAGCCATACAAGCATTAAGTTGCTTCGGCTGACTTAAGGCTCAAAAAAATTAATTGAAAAAAAAAAGTGAGAAAAGCAAAGCCATTTGTAATAAAAATGTAGCACATGAGAGTTCCAATGCTCTAAGTTTTACAACAACCAACTAAAATCTGACTAGAAGCGGAATGCACTGAAGCCATACGTAGGAATAAGAGTAAAAATGCTGTTATTGCTGCACAGAACGTTGTGGATAATCTCAACAGTTGGAATCCATGCAAAACCAGAAACCGAAGTTGCATTTTTTGTATGGAATTTAAACTTTTAGTCGTGATTTATTATTATTATTATCGGCATAGACATCGGTATCGGTATCGTATCGGTCGGATCGGGTCGGTTTACCCGTCATCGGTATCTTATCGTATTGGTGAAAAGTCATATCGGACGATCCCTAAGAGGGGGGAGGGGGATTGAGGCTTAATGGCGCATCGACAGCTCGGTCATTTTTAATCAAATTTCTGCCCTTCTGCAAGATATCATAAGCTTTTAGCTGCATCAACGAATTAATGACTAAAACAAATTAAAGACTGACTGACTGATAAATAACTTATAACTCTAAATGCACTTATCGTTTAATATAAGATTTGAGATGTACGACGTATTGCATGTACTTTGGTATTATTCCGTGTTTAAAGTGTATGTTATTGTCCTATGAAAGTTGTGATAGCCACCCAAAACCAAAACTGATATAACAGAAGCCGTCAAGTTGAAAGCATTTGAAAGTAATAATATCATTCAACCAGGAAAAGGCCGCCAAGGTTAATCCTATTAATCAAGTTAATCGTACCGAATTATACTTTGGACGTTAAATAAAAACTTGAAGATTGCTACCGCGAATAGTAATATTCCAGTTTTCATTTAACTTTCGAACTATTAGTCGGTGCGATTAACTTGGCTTTCATGGGATTAACCTTGGCGGCCTTTCCTGGTTGAATGATATCACTACTCTTTGAAAGGCCGACCCTTTTTAGAAACTTGACGGCTTCTCGTATACCAGTTTTGGTTTTGGGTGGATAATCATTACATAATATTTCTTTGTTGCCATACAAGAACGTGTTAACCCTTTAATTATTATGCCGAACTGGGTAATTTTTTTAAGTCCCCTACGATAGTTGGGTCAGTCGCGGAATTCGAACCGGCATTCACTTGGTTTGAAGAAGAGGACGCTAACCACTGAGCTGTTGCTGCTCGCTTTGCTCGGGATCCCCGGGGACCCCTCACAAAGTTCGCGTTGCGCGAAGGGACTTAGATTTTTGCCGTTCCGTAGCCGTCTACGTATGTGGCCATTGGGCTGTAAAGGGTTAATCCTTCGTGTAACGTTTGGTAAATAAATGTATTATTATTATTTATTGCAGGGGGGTTCCGAGATAACGGCCAAGATATCTCCCCGATCTCTCCTACCAAAAGAATACGAAATAGATTATAGCCGCTGAGAGAGGATGGTAGTTTCTCGCTCTATCCTGGTCGGTATTGAGCTGGTAGGGATTTTGCTGCTGTCCCTGTTCCACTCCCTGACAATAAACTTCTTTAGACAACTAGGCTCAGTTACGTAACCATCACCAACAAATTATGAAAAACACGACATCAGAAAATGGTATGAAAGTGCAATTCAGTCAATTTGTATTTGAATATTGTAATTACTAGGCTTTCAAAACACTCCTAAATACTCAAAAATGAAATTGAAAACTAGTGCATAGTTTATTGCTGCCATGCTAACCATTGCATTGAATTCTCTGTGTGGTTTTTATTTATTTATTTATTTTAATTTTTCTTTTGGTTTAATTTTTTACTCATCTGTATATCCGGTACGTTTTGTTTTGAGTTCGGCCCAGAATGCAATGCAAACCATCGATGCAACAATCTATCTGGAGAGCACCTTGCAGGTAGCTAAGATATCAAAACAGATGACAGGCGCCAATAATATAAGCTCTCTGCGATTGGGGAAAGTAGTCGATGATAAAAGTACTCGGGGGGGGGGGGGGCTAGGTGTATAAGCAATTATTTTTAAAATCGTACTTGAATTTTCGGTTGGTTATGTAGTTAAGAGCTTTGTCAAAAGAAGTGCTTTATCAATAAGCTATTCCTGATACTAAGCCTTTCTACAGAAAATGAGGGTTTAATGTGATCTTAATGATTTTTTTTAACTGCACGATTTAGTTTTACGTCAGTAAATAGCTAAACAACGACGTCAGGAAGGCACTCGGACAAACAGGCACTCGGACAAACAGGCACTCGGACAAATAGGCACTCAGACGTATAGACAGCGAACAAATAGGCACCAAGGTTTTTTTTTTTACTTATTTTTTAAAAATTGGGATGGATTGCTCTCAAATTGTGGGGAGGAGGAAGGTGGGAGGGGGGAGGAAAGTAATAGTTTGACATTAAATGTTCGTAGCATTCCAAACTGCTAAAGATTTTTTGACATCTCTATTACACTATAGCTTCTCTTATATTTCGTGTTAGCCGCTTCGAGAGCAACAGCGTAATTTGGAGCATTAATTCACCACAAAAATTCCGGTGAAAATGCGAAAATCTGCCGCCCCCCCCCCCCCTCAACGGTCTCACACGAATAAATGTCTCAGATTTAAAACAAACGATATAGAATTTAAGAGCAATCCATTCCAGTTGAACAACCAAAAAATCCCTATTTGTCCGTGTTCGTATTTGTCCAGTGCCTATGTCTAGGTGTCCGGTGCCTATGTCTCCTACATCTCCCGTACTGTGCCCTGCGGTGAATGGAGGTTTCCCGGTTCAAATTTCCAGGTTTGCCTCTCTCCCTGCTTCACTTCTTTCTCCATCTAAAAATAAATTCAAAATTGAGCCGATACATCTATACGCGAATTGTTTTGCGTTAGATGACATAAGCCTTTAAAAAAAATTTACAGTACGCAGTATTCAGACTTACATACTGTTAACTAAATAAGGATGCAAACCTATTTACGTTGCCGTTTGGACTTATATGTCAGACTGCCTGAGCGGGGAATCGAACCAGGGACCTCTGAAATCATAGGCCAAGGTTCTACCGCTGAGCCAAACTGACACGGCCAAAAGGAAATGTCCATACGCACTACGCAGCATTTAACACGCACACATATACATGTACAGCCGTGTCAGTCTGGCATATAAGTCCAAAAGGTAACGTAAATAGGTTTGCATCCATATTTAGTTAACAATTTCGAGCCCATTTACTTTCCATCCCGTTTAACTTACATGCTATCGCACTCAACTACAATCGTACGAGTTTCCAGTCCTATTTTGTATTTATTTTATTTTATTTTATTTTTTTATTTCATTTCGTGGGAGCACGATACTTATGTTACCTGATGTTACCCGACCATTTAATACAGCCCCCGTTTCAAATTATGTCGCCTTCAAGTGGGGAGGTTATCTCAAGACGCAGAAGGCCAGTTCACAGGAATTTGCGCATGACCTCCACGCGACAAGAAACCTTTCAGTGCAGTGGTCAACTTCGCCCCACGCTTTTCTTAACCATCCGCTGCGAACGAAGGCTGTGCCATCGCAGATGTTATCTTTGACTTGTGACAATGTTAGGTCACGAACGGGCCTTCTCCACCTTAGACGGCGTATTTGTACTGTAACTGTAGCTTTCTTTCATGTTGGCAGTTTTGCAAAAGCTTACAGTTCTTGAATAATTCTTGTACACTGAATTTGTTTAAAATTTTATTATTTCTACCATTAGCCGAACGTTTTCGAAAATCCTCCGATTAGGACGTATTCAATGAGAAAAATTCACAGAAAACTAGCAGGCCTATAGTAAGAAACGTAACAGTCAGGAAATACCAGGCCTACGAAACACCATTGGGCATGTCGCTATATCGTATCCTTGTGTTCTTGAAATGTAATGTATCAGTAGTTGATTGTTAGGAGTCTCCATATTTTGCATATCAATATCTTCATTAGGTATAGGAGCAATTACTCGTAATCTAGTTTCATGTCTTTCGAGACCTTTTATGGTTAGGTGTCAACAGAATTTCGGGTTTAGAACAATTTCGTGTGGGGCAATTTGCCGGGGGACATTTTTGTGTAGGATATTTTGGTGTAGGGCATTTTGGTTTAAGCTATACCAAAGTATAAAAAAAAAAATGGTGGTACTGCACACGTCCTGTGATTGGCCACGCAACTTCCCTGCCCCGCATGCGCTGCCACGCTCGCTGCAACTGCGCGCGTAATATCAAAACCCGCAACTAATCACACATTCCAGCGATATAGGTTGCAAAATATAATACACCCGAATGTCCAACATCAAATGGTCCGGAATTAACTAGCGGAAACCTCTAATTGTGCCTTGGAGCCCGAATCACTAAACTGGAGATTTTGCGTTGTGCTTAAAGGGTAGAGCAGCTGGGTAGCCTCTCACCTTATTCGATAATGGAACTGGAGTCGTCTACCGTAACTAGTTAGCCACCACCCATGGTCATATGCAGGAAGGCTACACCTGAAACTACCGCAGCAGCATGGTGGAATTTTGAGATATGCTGCAGATCAGCAAGTTACCAAAACTTAAATTTGTTTACTACTTATACCAGTACAAAAAAATTTTAAATAAAAAAACTCCTTTCATCTTTCATTCTTCGCGAAATGGCCGAGTTCTGGAATGTTGATTGAACGATTTCTCAAACTTGGATGTTGTATCGGCCAGTAGAAACAAGCTATTTTTAGCTTTGCGCTGGTCTTTTGGTAAACCACAGACTGCCCAAAACAATTGTTGTTAAGGATTCTGGTTAAGTTTTCTCGCCGTGTAAAGTCGTGATACCAAACGACAAGTGTTTTTGTCGTTGAAAGTCGCGATATCAAATGATAAGTCAAGCCTACTAGTTCGAAGGTTTAGCGAAAACTGCTTACTGCTTGTACGCCTGAAAATGTTCATCCATACGCGCGAAAATGCGTGCTTGTATGCATGCTAAGTATAAATGCATGCTGCGTATGCTTGAATATGCTTAGGCTTATTGTTTGAAAATACTTAGGCTTCTGCTTGTATATCTCAAAAAAAATCTTACTGCAAGGTTTTCAACTATTTCATTTAAGATACTTGAAAACGACTGACTTCATAGTCGGTGGGATCAGCCGACTAAATTCTGTTTTAGGCAGATACACCATTGTTTTTTTTTTTTTAGTAAACCACAATAAATTAAATAAATAATAATTTTAAGCACATTAAATAAACTTATCGCTGGCATTGTTATCTTTTGCAGTGATTGTAAGACATATGAAGAAAAACTTATAACTTTTCGGAGCTCACGCTAATAGTCACTAAATTCCGCAGCGTCGTTAATGACAATACCGGCAAAGCTCAAAGAAAATAAAAACTGACCTCCTAAACGCTGAATAAACGCAGAAATAAGCGATGCATGTGACTGCCAGCACATTTAGTAAGCGGTTGAGAGACACCGTGTCAGTAGGGTACGAGGCTGTCCTCCCCCCTTTTCATGCTTGAAAGTTAGCAACGTTCCAGAGAAAATATGCAGAAAGAGACAAAAAACGTAAAATAATAATCTTACCTTAGTCCGTTACAATTCCTTCTTTTTGAGTAATCCATGGCAAAAAACGAATTTTTAGTATTTCACTGAATAAAAAAAAAAACAATAACTGTTTAAGAATCACTTTTGATAACTTCTTTTCTTGTCAGTCCAAAACCCGCGTGGTTTTATTGGCGTTGGCACATCATGGCATCCGCTGCGTTTTCGGATGCTGCTCCTCAGAGCAACAAGTTGAGAGTCCTGATGATGAGGGAGAGACGGTTTCCCGGCAGCCAAAGACGGCGTCGCCCTGACAATCGCCCTCAGAAAGAGCGCAATCTGCCGGCGTTCTCTCTTACGAGGCTGCCCAGCGGACGCTACGCGCCAACGATTCGCGTTCGGAGCATGCGCACAAGCTGCATGCAGTCTGGTCCGAAGCGCGGGAAGGAGCGAGCCTGGCCGTGACGCAATGATGGAGATCGTGCGTGGAAGGTGGAACTGTTTACGGATGGAGGTGTGAGTTGTTAATTGATTGGTAGCCATTCAACGGAAGATGTTTGAGAAAAACGATGAGGAGCTTCGTCAACTGTTCTTTAAAATAGCGTTAGGTGGTGAGGTGTGCGTTCTTTAATAATCAGAGAAAAAGCCAATACGCTACAAAGGGTGTAACATTAATAATGTGTTGTTATTTCGGTGTTTTCTCTGCAATATCTTCATTAGACAGAATTACAATTTAAATATAAAGCGATGACACGCAGTCACACAGATTTGAAAACATGGAGGGCGGAGTTATCCTATTTGTAAGACAGGTCCAACAAAGCAAGTGATACATTAACTGAACAAAAAACGGCTTTGCCCTTTAAAAAAAAAGCATTATAGCTCGTATCTCACAGCTGTGGAAGTACATAAATTTAAAAAATGACGGATTAGAGTTCACGCGAACGAAACCAACTATACTTTGAACTCCAATTCCAGGGAACAAGTATCGTCTTTACTCAGTGGTAATATCAGAAAATTAATGCAATTTGTGTTTGAAAACTGAGTTTCTGTTTGTGTGCTTGCGCCTGAATGTGTGTGTGGTTTTATATTTTAAGTCTGTTTCGTGTGAATGCCTGTATGTGTATTTTGTGTATGCATTTAAAATTTGGCGAACATGCCGATTATTTCTTGTTAAACGCGATTGCTTTGAACATGTTTATCGGTTTCTGAGTTGATCATAGATATCGCATTGTAACAGAGCCTATCAGCAGCCATCGACGATAATAATGCAAGTAAGCCGAAACACACGACGAGGAGTGATCACCCGCTCAAAGAAATAGTCCTAGCTTTCAGTATAACTGTGAAGGCGAGATACGTTGTTCGAAATCAATCCTGGTGTTTTACATTGCCGTAATACGACTACGGAGCTGGATGTTCCCTGAACGGGAAGCGATAACTACTTTGTGACGTTTATAACAACATTTTTGCAATGATATAACATGGGACAACGGAAGGACAAACGAAATCCTTCACTGTGCAAACCGCGGGCGTTCTAACTGTGAAATATCCTATAGCCCAAAGATGGAGCGAATAGCGAAGATGGTTCATTCCTGACATCCGGTAGTATTGTGTTTGTGAAAATGTACTGATTGGGATCGTTGTGTGACGTCATATTAACCAATTCCGCTAAAGTAGCCCGAACAGCCAATCAGTGTGCTGCAAGGAAGCACGTGACTAGTATAATGGATTATCATAGTGGATTTGCACAAAACGTAGTTTAAAAAAATAAAATCTCTCTGTTTACGTTGCTAGCGGACGAAAGAAAAAAGCTTTTACTTTAGTAAAAAAGCAAACTATAATAAACGGGCATAAGGTTGTTTTTTTATGAATATCCATTTATCGATCAAGCCAACAGTCTCATTTTTATAGCCAGCGCTTTTCTGGTGTAATATGACGTCATTAACACCAGCATGGACATCTCCTTCCCGCAACATGGCTGCCTCCTTCGCCTAATCCTTAGCCTGACCCGGAAGTAACTTTGTTAATCGAAAAATGGTCTATTGGTGCTTCTTGTCCTACCAAATTATCGTTCTTCTTTGCTATAGCCTGCCCAAAGTTCGTAGTGCCTCCGGATGTTAGCTGCGGCTACGCGCCACGCAAACGTGATAGCAACCCTACTAAATGTTTGCGAATTTAAACTAGGCGTTTTGAAACGTTCATTGTTATTTATCTAAATGGTTTTTTTTTTTAATACATATAGAGAGCAGCAATAATACAAATTCACTGCGGAGATGGCATTTGGAGCCAATTGTATAGCTAGCTGCAAGGGGCACTGGACATAAACGTAGGTAAAAACATGAGCCTCGTTTGTCAAGCCAGTGTTGTGAGAGCGGATTTCTTAGGTCTGGAAACGTTGTTTTGTCCGATCCCTTTTAAGCCGCGAAACATATTCTAAATTTGGAAATCAGAAAAAAATTCCACTCGCTGAAAACTGCATGCAGCTGCCAACAAATTAAAAAAAAAAAGCTGCGTATTTTTTAGCCCCAGAAATCCGCAGACACAGCATTCGCTGGGACACACGACGCTAATGTTTTTGCCTGGGTGTTTATCTTCAGTGCACCGTGCAGCCGGCTAAACTTCTGGCTCCAAATGCGAGCTCCGCAGTGGATGTGGCGTTATTGTTTTTGTGCTGCCTGTTTCCGAATTCTGTAAGAAAGGTCTGTCGCTGCCTGTTTTAGTCTCTGAGAAGATTAATGCAACGACTTTTTCCGTCCGTCGCTTTTTTTCAACTTCGGAACGGTACCAGATAGAGACGACCACTGTTTACAACGTTAGATTCAGTGTCAAAAGTTAATTAAAAAACATCGTTACTTCCTTATAGCTAATAGGCTTCTTCTACCCAACTAAAGGCAATAACAACATCTGATGGTCGAACTGAAATCCTAGGGATAACACTCAGCCGTAAAACAAAAGGATTTTAACCTCCTTCAAAACAGTCTCGTCGCTCGTTGCATGAATGAATAGGTTCACCGTCGAACCAAATTCTCCATTAGGCCTATCTGCTACTTACGAAACTGGGTAGAAGAATATATAGGTAGTGCCACTTTTCTCTGACAACGGTAAACATTCGGACGAAAGAAGTACCTGCTTTCAGAGATTACCACCAGAGGGCGCTGTCGTCAAGTAACAGGAAGCGCAAATCATCATGGGGGTCAAAACTATTTAACGCCACTAAATCAAATTGATGACGATAAGAATACAAAACTAATCGCTTAATTTTTAGTGGTTTATCATGATGCTCATTGTTTGGTCGGCTCCATACGAAACAGTTTGTTTAGATGACGACCTTACTAAGCGTCAGCTTGACTGTTTACATTCCTATATGCTGGGGTGTACTGGCCATGCTGGAAAGCAGAAAATTTCCCGTGATGCTTATGCTCTGAGTACCTGTCGGAGGCCTATTGAATTTTTTTCATGATAACTAATTTCCACTAAATGCCACAAGAAAGGGGCTTACGTTTACCATTTCCTGGGCCTAAATGGCCCTCCCAGTACGCCCCTGCCTGCGTGTCATATATGTTCCTGTAGGCGTTATTCTTGTTCAAAACAAAACTTGTATTGAATTCCCACCAAGTTTTATCACGATTCAACGTCATGATAATAAATGCCAAGGCAATCCTCCCGAAATGAAGATTTAAAAACTGATTTCTACGCAATTTCAAGTCATTTTTTGCCCCATTGAAAGTCGGAGTATTAAACCCTTGACGGTACAACGTAGGCTGCGGACGCGAGGAAATGGAAATGCCGAGCAGATAACGCCCTGTTTTCCAAGAGGACACGTGTAAAAACATAACTATACGTCTTACAACTCTTTTGCGCTGTTGCTATTTTTGCATAGCATTGTATCTCACTAGATATAATTATAAAGGACGGTTTTGTAAACATAAGTAGGTAATATGGAGAAGAGATTAGCGTGAAAGGTGAGCTTCGTGAGTTTCGTGGGAACCCGAGCAAAACGAGCAAGCTTCACCGAGTGGGTAACCTACTGGTTCCCAAACCAAGAGGTTCGTTATCAAATTGCGTATGCAACCTATATATGTGTACTCGTTACACTAAACTACTCTTATGTGTTCCTATTGGTTCGCAAGATGTGTGTTACGCGACTTTTTAACCACGTTTTTTTTTAAAGTTCCATAATTATGTACTTCATGCAGTTATACGATTCGACTCGGCGTTCACTTGGCTGGCACCCGGCCACTTTGACCACTTGGTTGTGTTTGCTCACGTTGTTCGGTGTCCCTGTTCAGGGTCTCCAACAGTCTCCAACCCTGATGCACTGGACTGGTGTTATTAATTTAGGATCAAGATAGACGGAAAGCCACATGGGCTCGAGAAGGGTTAAGCAAATACAGATGCAAACCTATTTACGTTGCCGTTTGGACTTAAATGTCAGATTGACTAAGCGGGAAATTGAAGCCACGACCTCTGATGCCAAATGCCGAGGGCTACCGCTGATTTGGCTTCGAAGGTCGTGGGTTCAATTCCCCCGCTCAGGCAGTCTGACATTTAAGTCCAAAAGGCAAAGTAAATAGGTTTACATCTGTGTTCAGTGTTATTGAAAGGTACATGATGTTGGAGCTGTTTAGGCTGTAAAAATTCTCTTCAAAATATGTGTACGTTTTATTGCAGTGTGTTGCACAGATGGAAGTGGTTCATTTTCCGACCCATGACCCACCTTACCCGCTCGAGCCGTGACCCTCGACCCACTTGATCCAGCCGATAAATAAAAAAAATGTAACCCATCGTCCGTGACCCATGCACGCTATGAAAAATACTACAGTATGCAGATGCATGGACAGTCCAATTTTTGAAAGAAGCATTTACGAAATAAACACAACACAGTATTACAATAACTTGCTGCAAAAATTATGGTCTACAGTTCCTTAATTTAAACATTAAAAAAACAATAAATCGTGTGCTTAACAGTGCTAAGCTAGTTTAACATAATGCGCCGGTAATTGTGTTAAACTCTAGGGCCGTTGGGAAACCTTCTAATTAAAGCTTTTGTTTTATTAAGAATAACATAAATGCAAAAGAAGTATATCTGTCGTCTCCACCTCCCCCCCCCATGCCTTTATTTTGGGTCGGTGGGGTAAACGGTCTTGACCCATGACCCACTTGGCCTTCGACAAAAATGTGACCCATTTGACCCCCTAACCCATGAGTTAGTTCCATCGCTGGTGTGTTGCTAGTGACTCTTCACAGTACATAATCGGCCCTTACGGATCCACCATCGCTTGTGTTAGTGTCACACACACGTCTGCGGTATAAAACATAGGTTAGGTTTTTCCTTTTGTTATGACACGACTTCCGACCTCCCCCTCCCCTTTAATTTATGAACCAGCCCTCCATGACCCTCACGTGCCTTTATAACACAACGTGTGTACACCATGTTCTTCTCTAAATACCACTATTTCATATCCGCACACGCAATTAAAAAAAAAAAAAGAGGGGGGGGGGGGAGAGGCTGCTCGCACTAATTCCGACTTCTTTAGCCTATCTAACAACTTCAGCTGTCCCATCCTCTATCCTTGCGAAATTTACTTCTACACTGACAAGTAAGAAGCTGAAGAAAAACTTGCACACGCGGGTGGAGCATGTCGCGGCCCACACGCTTCTTGACCTTGTGGCCCTGTACCTGCTTGCCTTCGCTCATGCTTGATAACAACACACAATACAGCACACAATGTCATATTCTAGATTATGTAAAAAAAAAACCTAATTACATTCATTAACGTTTATCTAATCACTCTTAATCACTTGGAGCATATTCAGCCACAAAACTATTAATGCCATAAAATACTTTCAGTACTGTTAATGCCATAATATCTAACTGTTTATGCCTGTTGGTATAAATAAATACATTAAACAGGACGGAAAGCCAATGGGCTCCAAAAGGGTTGAATAAATACGGATGCAAACCTACTTACGTTGCCTTTTGGACTTGTATGTCAGATTGCCTGAGCGGGGAATGGATTCCACGGCCTTTGACACGGTCGAAAGGCAGGTTGGCATCGAAGTAAAGTCTATAGAATCTAGCACCATCTGTAGCGTTATCTAGCACGATCTAGCACTTGCATGCATCAAGCGAAGGAGTGCACAACGCCACTTCTTTTAAAGAAACAAGAGGATAAGCGGAGTGAGAACGTTTCGAAACAGGGGGAGGTGGGGATCCCACTGTTAGTGGCGCCAATAATGTTCTTTATTTATTTTTTTACTAAACAATATATGTTGCTAATTTTTTTTTTAATCAAGTTAAGACCTATTATGGAGAAAATATTACTAAAAATAAATGCGGTCCCAATAACTTCTTCTGTTTTTAAAACTAGCCTAAAAAAGAAAGTAGTCTAAAAATTTCCAAAAATTTGTAATTACTAGCCTGACCCGTGCATGCTGCACGATGATTGAATTTTCCGGACTTAGCTTCTCCCAGTGTATTCTCCCCACCCGAACACCTCTGCCCCCGTTTCGTCCCCCACCCCTCCCAACAACCCCACATCCCACTGCACCCCCTACCAGACTTCCCCAGTTTGGGGTCTGTATCTCCACGGCACCCCTCGTGTTCGGTCTTTGGGTTTAATGTATCCCCCTCCACATACGCCATCCCCCTCAGAGAAGCCGCCCCCTCCCCCCTCCGATAATGTGATTTCTCTCCCTCCTGCTGTTCGTTCTCCTTTTCTCCCCCTTTTCATCCCTCCCTGGCCGAAATTCGGGGTATACCCATGGATATTTTGGTATAGCCCCAGAAAAGTCACAATGAAATTTGATTGAAGACTAAAAACAAAAACCCTATCACCGAGAAAGCCAGCATTCAGTACACAAGTTAAATCATATCAAAAACCAAAACTGGTAAAAGGGGTCGCCAAGTTCCGAATGGTTCGGCCCTTCAAAGCAGTGATATCAACACGCCAAAACATTCGCCAAGTTAATCGCACCACTTAATAGTTCGAAGGTTAAATGAAAACTAGAACATTGCTACTTTCGGTGGCAATGTTCAAGTTTTCATTTAACGTCCAAAATATTATTCGGTGCGATTAAGTTGGCGAATGTTTTGGTGTGTCGATGTCACTCCTTTGAAGGACCCAATCATTCGGAACTTGGTGGTCCCTTTTACCAGTGTTAGTTTTTGATATGGTATCAACAATTTTTTTATTTAATTGTGTATTGAACTCAACTCAGCTTGCCTGCAGATTTGTAATAATGTCCCACGTCAACAATATAGCTTGAGTGACCATTTTTCAATTATTTAAATTTTGTATCACTCCTTTGAGAGGCCGAACCATTCTCAACTTAGTCGCCCCTTTATCAGTGTTTGGTTTTGTTTTAATTTTTATTTATTTTTATTTAGTTTATATCACTCGTTTGTTAGGCCGAACCATTCTCAACTTGATGGCCTCTTTACCAGTTTTATGGCTTTATTTTGACAATTTTGTTTGCTTTTCGTGAATTGGACGTAACACAATTTCTTTGACAACGTTGTTTAGATTTGTGACGACACAGTGTCTAGATACGCACGTCAGTAAAGACGTTGTCAATGTTCTAACTTTGGCCTTCCAAGCAGAGACGAGGCCGACAATACTAACAATAGTTATAACAATACTTTCGTACTTACGTGCCCTATCACGCCGTTTCTATGACAACCCCAGGCTGTAAATCAGAAAAGGTATGCAGTTCGTATCGCACTCAGCCATTCGTCCAATTTCATGGTTGGAAGCCTCCCGTTTTCTCGGTATCGATGAATAACCATCCTATGGGAATTAACATGGGGATGAGCGGACTAGAAGTAGCTAGCTCTTAGAAGCTATAGTAACACATTTACAACGTTATTGAGGGTCAGATTTTGCATTGAAAGCCACTTCGGTGACATTCCTATACACGAGTTATTTTTTGTTCAGTGAGTCATTGCTCTCCATATTACCACAATCTAAGCTTTTGTACCGCATTATTATATTTCCTTAAGTATCTGAAATGTGCCCAACTATGCTTCAGGATATTAGACACTTAACGCTATGACGTCGCGCTACAATGGTTTACCTCCTCGACAACTCAATTGATGTTATGTTTGTTGCCTATCTTGGCGCGACACACTATCGTGTGTCTAGATATCGCAGCTGGCGCCGAAAATCTCGGGCCATTTCGGTACGACACGCTAAAATTGTTACGTGTGGAATAAAATTAAACGGTATGGTACGGCATGTCACTTAACTTAATACGTGTGGAATTGGTAATATATCATTAACAGGCTCCATCAGCAGCTATGAAATCTATTCTGGCCCACTTCGGACGTATACCTATGTCGCGTTTCGTTCGATGTTATCGAGAAATTATGCGAGAGGTCCCGGGTTCAAATTCCGGACGGGCCCCCAATTATGTCGTCCCATGTTAGTGAATTAGACCGCTTTAAGGTGAGGGAGGGGGGGCAGTATACGACGGTTGTAGTAGCGATATTTAACTTAAGGATTAGTTAACGCACAGGTCCCAGGTTCAACGCTACCTTGGCTCAATGCTACCTTGGGTTCAACGCTAGGATCACTAAAGCAGTTTAACGGTATCACCTCTCAAAAAGCACAACTCGGGGTTTTCTTATAAACAAGGGGAGGCATTTATTAAGGGACAGTATAACTCGATACACCGTAGGCTACGATACAAATGATGATTGACGAATTAACGGGTTGATGAGCAATGTTAGTTAAAGAAAATAATGCTCCGGGGCAATCTTGCTTCTTGGGAATTCGGCAAACATCGATCGACCTTATCGCTAGAAAATATCACGGCGTAAGAGCCTTAATTGGCCCTCACCAAAAGAAATCTGACGGCAACCTCCGTATTGCGAAGCAGTGACCACAGTACAAGTTATAGATGAGAAGCAGCCCTCTATATTACGTTTTTAGTAAGACGTCCATAACCGGTGCTACGGAAGCGGCAACAATGCAACACAATGAATCTAGACACACGCTAGTGTGTTGTGCCAAGTTAGGCAACAAACATCACATCAATTCAATTGTCAAGGTTTGTAAACCATTGTAGCGCGACGCCATAGCGTTTCAGTGTCTAATATCCTGAAGCATAGCGTGGCACATTTCAGGTACTTGTGAAAAATAATCATACGGCACAAAAGCTTAAATTGGGGTAAAATCAAGAACAATGACCCACCTGACAAAAATTACCTCGTAAAGGAAGTCACCTAAGCAGCTTTCAATGCAAAATCAAACCCTCAATAACGTTGCTAGTAACTAGTGTAACTAGGAGCCTATAGAAAACAACTATAGTTGTTTTGTGTAGGCTCCTGGTGTAACTAGTTAACTGTCTAATTCTAGTCCACTCATCCCCATGTTAATTTCCATAGGGTGGTTATTCATCGATCCCGAGATAACGCAAAGGCTTCCAGCTATGAAACTGGACGAATGGCTACAGTACGATACGAACTACATACCTTTTCTTGTTTACAGCCTGTGGGTATAACGGAATTAGCGTGAGAGGGCGCGTAAGTACGAAAGTATTGTTGTAACCATTGTTAGTATTGTCGGCATCATCTCTGATTGGATGGCCAAAGTTCGGACAGTGACAACGTGTATGCTGACGTCGTATCTAGCACACGCTAGTGTGTCGTCACAAATATAAACAACCTTGTCAAAGAAATTGTGTCTACGTCCAATTCACGAAATGTCAAAATAAAGCCAAAAAAATGGTAAAGAGGCCACTAAGTTGAGACTGGTTCAGCCTCACAAAGGAGTGATATGAAATAAATACAAAAAATAAACAAAAATTAAAACAAAAACAAAAACTGATAAAGACGCGACTAAGTTGAGAATGGTTCGGCATCTCAAAGAAGTAATACGAAATTAGAATGTTGGAAAAATGGCCACTCAATCTACTGTGGACGTAGCACATTATTACAAATCTCCAGGCTAGTTGAGTTGAGTCTAATACACAATTTAAAAAAAAAAGAACTGATATCATCTCGAAAACCAAAACTGGTAAAAGGGACCGCCAAGTTCCGAATAGTTCGGCCCGTCAAAGGAGTGATATCAACACACCAAAACATTCGCCAAGTTAATCGCACCGACTAATACTTTGGACGTTGAATGATGACTTGAACATTGCTACAGAAAGTAGCAATGTTCTAGTTTTTATTTAACTTCCGAACTGTTAGTCGGTGCGATTAACTTGGTGAATGTTTTGGTGTGTTTGTCACATCTTTGAAGGGCCGAATCATTCGGAACTTGGCGGTTCCTTTTACCAGTTTTGGTTTTTGATATGATATGATAAGTTAAACACCGGGCTTGATATTTTCAGTTATGAGACCACCTGACGAAATCCCTAACTCAACTCGCAGTAGAGCAGGCTAGTATAATGAAGGTATGTGTTAGTAATACGGCAGAGGAGTAAAATTTTCCTATCACGCTGGACTAATGTCGGAAGTAAATATAACCGTCCGTTAAGCAAACACAGCGTTAAATACTACAGACTACGGCTATCTTTGTTGTCTTAATGAACGGCAAGGTGCTGACAGAAGCTCCTGGAAGAACCAGAAGTGTAAACACTTGAATTGGGGGAAACATGCTGCATACGAGACGATTAACTGCCAATCCCACACTCCATTTCAACAGAAGACGGAAGCCAAGTACCTTGCACTTCCACCAGAGTTAGGCCTCGCCATATATGAAGAATCCAGGACATGGCGTCCAAGTGAATGATCAATGTATATATGGGTAAATAATAATTTACATAATTATTAGAGTAAGCAACACACGTGATTGAAAGAACACTGACGAGTGGTAAACAAAAGGATTATTACAAGTACTTGTTGAGGGTTCTTTGTCGTCTAGCACAACATATATTACTAATGGTATTCCCCAGGGCTCAGCATGGGCCCACTGATTTTTGTAATTTATCTTAACGATCTTAATTGTGATAATAATTGTATTTACGGTCTAAAATTGGCTGACGACCTTGAGTCCGGCCATTCTATCTACACACCCTGTCACTAGAGAAAGAAATTGACATGGTCTCAAAATGGTCCACCTTTATCCATTCTCAAATGCCGTTTGTTCCACGTGGGCTTACAAAATATTCGTCACATCTATCACTTGGATGGTACGATTTTACCGTCGGTGTCTGAGGTACGCGAATTGGTTATCTGGTTCACTACTGATCAGTCTAAAATCGTCTCTCCATGGCCAGAAAATTGTTGCGTTAGCTCTTCGTCGGCTCACATTCGTAAGTAGGTGTTTCACTTCTGGAAAGTTGCCTGTTACGGTCTGGGCTTTTAAGGTGTTTGTGCATCTACTACTCGAGTATGCGACTCCGGTGTGGTCCCCCTACCTATTAAAAGATATTGACCTGGTCGAAGCGGTCCAGTGTCACTTTATCAAGGGGTTGCCAGGTCAACGCTACTTTTTACCTGAAGCCCGCCTGGAGCTCGTGGGACTTGAACCATTGGAACTCCGTAGGCACAGATTTCACCTCATACTTACCTACAAAATGTTGCGTGGCTTCTTATCCATGAATTTGCCCTTTTTTTAATTTTTGTCCTACGAAATCGAATCAGTACCACTGTTGGAAGCTGTCGGTTCAACGTCCCGTCTGGATTACCGAAAAACTTGATTTTGCTGCTCGTATAATTTCGGTTTGGAACTCCCTGACTGAGGAGGCAGTCTCGATGATAACTGTGTCTGGGTTACGTCGTGTATTGGACAAGTTTCCTCTTAACCATTTTCTGATGTATCGACCATAATTCATTTTTCTATCCTTCTTGTCTTCCAGACCAATAACAGGATTGGTATCAGTGGCTCACCACCCTTCCAAGTCCTGCCCACTTTCTGAGGGAAAAAAATATTATATTATTATAACACAATTCAATATAAACCCAAGGATTCACTATGTAAACGAAAGAACAAATAGTAATTCCCAAACATGACTAAATACTAAATGATAAATAATAAATAACGAAGCAGGCAAGCAGCTACGGCCATTCGAGATACTTACGACTGAGCATCATGAGACATAGGTGTGTTCAGAGTTCCAGCCGCTCGACAGTGAGAGGTGAAAATAAACGAAGCAACCACGAAACGCGACACCTATTTCACAAGAATTAATTCAAACCGTGTTTTGGGGCCGAGCAGGATCTAATCGTGCCGTGCATAACAACCTCGAGCATAGCCACGTCTCGTGCACGGTTTGATTTCACACATATGAAATACCAGCACCGGGTGGTGCCCACCTACTAAATTCATGTTCCCTCCGAAGAAATTTGTTACCCACTCTCAAAAATATTTGAATTGTCGTTTAAACAGGGAAAGCTTCCTTAGATTTGGAGTAGGGCAATAGTGGTGCCTGTTTACAAGAAGGGATCACCATCAGACCCACGTAATTACAGACCAATATCCCTAACTTGTGTGGCGTGTAAGGTAGTGGAATCGATTATTAGAGAATCAATGCTGACTTACCTGGAAAAATTCCTCTTATTCGACCTGACCAGTTCGGTTTTCTTCCAGGAAGATCTGCAACCCACCAACTACTTTTGGTGCTGGATCGCTGGACGGCTGCGCTTGGTATTGGTATTCCATGAGACACTGTATACTTTGATTTTAACAAGGCTTTTGAGTCTGTGGTAATTCGAAAGATTCTTCTAAAGATGAGGAGCTGTGGAATTAGTGGTCACCTTTGGGAGTGGATGGCTGCTTTTCTTAACAACCGCACACAGCAGGTGATTGTCGGCCACACCCTGTCTTCAAGAACAGTGATTTCTAGTGGGGTGCTCCAGGAATCTGTGTTGGGTCCCTTGCTCTTCGTTATCTATCTAAACGACTTATGTCTTGGTAATCCATCTACCTTCGGCTTTAAGTTTGCGGACGACATAAAAATTGTGGCTGAAAATTGCACTTCGGGGATCTCCAGGGAACTCGAGGATCACTCATCAGACGTTGCCCTTTGGTCAGAAACCTGGTAATTACCTCTGTCCATCCCGAAGTTTATTTCCTTCCATGTCGGATACCATAACATGGATAGTAACTACTCTCTGGGCGGAAATTTTCTTCCGTCGGTATGTGAAATTAGGGACCTAGGATTTGGTTTTTAAAAGACCTTAAGTCATCTTTGCACTGCCAGAAAATTAGTGCTTTGGCGTTTCGTCGCTTGGCAGTCGTAAATCGCTGTTTTACATCTGGAAACTCAGTTATCAAGACTTGGGCGTTCAAAGTGTTTGTGCGCCCACTACTTGAATATGCAACACCAGTTTGGTCGCCTTATCTCGTTAAAGATATCGAGCTTATTGAATCAGTCCAGAGAAGGTTTACAAAGGGCCTTCCTGGACTGCGCGAAGTAAATCATATTAAGCGAATATCAACTACGGGTTTGGAGCTGCTTGATCTCCGCCGACTCAGATTCGATCTCGTATTGACATACAAGATTTTGCATGGTCTAATCCCTGTTGATCTACCGTTTTTCGATCCTGCACCGCGTATTTATAGTACCAGGGGGCACTCGTGGAAGCTAGCTTATCAGGACTCTCATGTAGAATGTAGAAAATATTTTTTTTGCTTTGCGAGTTATCCCTGCTTGGAATGCCCTTTGCTCCGACACCGTGTGTATGACCACGGTCAATGGCTTTAAAAGGATGCTGTTGACGCAGAATCTTTCGTCGTTCTTAAAGCGACCAACTTAAGGGTTAACCCTCCCTCCCCTGTTGGCACGGTATCGGCGGCTCACAACCCTTCCGTTCGCCATCTGCATAATATGCGGTAAATTATATTATTATCATTATATTATTAACCCCCTTTTGTTCATTCCAACTCCCCCCCCCCCAACCAGGCTTATTACCATTGTTGTTTTCGTTTTAGGAGACTAAAGCGCGTTTCGCAGAGCAGCTCCGCACGTGTTGGATTTTATACATAACAAACGAAGCATACCGTGCCATGCCGTACTGAGCCGCGCTGCCCACTCTTTGAAACTGCACAATTTGATTTCAGACGTAATTTTAGCGTGCCGTACCATTCTTGGCCGAAATTTCCCGTGCCAGCCTAACCACGTTTGAAAGCGTTCTTAAGCTGGCACGGAAAATTGCGGCCACGTTCGGTACGGCAGGCTAAAATGATTACATGTGAAAACAAATAGTACGATTCGGTACAGTACGGCACGCTTTACCTGTTGCGTGTGAAATCAACATTTTTCTCGGTACACCCATCACGAGCAGAGGATTTGCCGGTTCGACTTAACGGGTTTATCTCTCCCTTTCTTAGAATTATTTATGTTTTTAAAAGCTCTGATGGAGTCGTTTCGGCCACTGAAATTCAATGAAAAAGAAAAACTGTATACCAGAAAAGCATAACAACTACTGAAGGAATGAGAGTAATAAAAACGACTAAGTACAATCAAGGAAAAAATAGTGAAAGAATTTAAACCAAGATTCTCAGGAGGCTTGCAAAGCTTTTAATACCTGCTTTCCGTTTCCCTGAAAACTTGAAACCTTTCTTTTGCTAGCTAAAGCTGTATAAAATCGTGCAGTACGAATTAAATTTTAACAACCGTTTATGTTGTGTTCATTACGTTATGTAATGCTCGGTTCTGTTAAAGCGCTGTCGTCTCTGGTTGATTCGAAATAAATACAGCTGCACTGCATGTTTGAAAAACCAAAGTTGCAATACTGCACAGCACGACCATTGCGCAAAACTCACCTCGCCAGTTGGGACTTTTAAAAGTCATGATGTTTGGTTTTCGGCTAGAAGTTTGGCAATTTTGGCTACAATTTATGGTAATGGTGTCTAACCGTCAACTGAAAGTTATGACGCGCGTTGTCTTAGATGTAGTTTTGCGTTTCAGTTCTTTTATTTGTATATTAATTTCCGAATAATTTTCTTGAATTGTAACTAGGAAAGCCCCCCTTATAATTATGGCCTGTTTAATAAAGCATTGTTGTGATTCCCGTTTGCAAGAAAATATGCGATTCCCGTTAGCAGTCGCCCAAGCTTTCATAGATTTAGTTAGATTCAGGGTTAAGAGATATAGAGGCCTAAATCCCTTTTGCAAGAAAACGGTGTGACTGGAAAAAAACATGACGTCATCAGTACTGTGCCTCTTTGTTACAGTTCGAATCATTACTTATACCACAGACAATTCCGTGTGACAGACACACACACAAACATCTTAGTTATATAGACTAGGACAGCCCCCCCCCCACCCCCCCTTATATGGCCGGTTTTGTAGAGCATTGTTTTGATTTCCCATTTGCATCGAACAAAATAATCTCAGATTGTTAGATATCAACCGAACGTTCAGAAAGTTTTATTGGAGTTTACAGTAGTTTGATGACCGTAATATTTAGATTTTAAAAACGATGTTTTTTGTGACGAATTGATTGTCACAAAAACATCAGGGAAATAGCCTATTTTTCCATTGTTGAAAGTCCCCCGAAACTTTCAAGAATAGCAGAGCAAAACAGGTCATTGGTGGAGGGGGGGGGGGTTGTCCTACGTGTCACTGTATTTTCATGCACTAAGTGGGGGCTGTCCTAGTTAAGATTGTCTAGATTCAAAAAAATACATGACGTCATCAGTACTGTCCATCTTTGTTGAAAACACAGTTGGCATTATTACTTATTCAGACAAATCAGTTTGTCAGACCACAAACGAATAAACGAAGAATAAGAACCGGAAGACAAATCAATTATGTGTCCCATTGCGGACATCAATAGAAATTAATTAGTAGTGGGAATCTCGGTGATCTGGCGACACACAAACACACACAGTTGGGCAAAACTGGGTCTTCGAGGACAGCATATTTTTCGCAAGGCTCTGAGGACCATCTGTAAAAAGCTCGAATATAATACCATTAGTATTAAAAAACGCTTAAGCGTATAAAATACGGACGTAAGCCTTCAAAAACTTAAAGCCCTAAAGGAACAGACATGAGAAAAAGACATGTAAGCCATCAGCCTCGCACTAATACGGGTAAAAGAATCTCCAGCGAACCAAAAAACAAGCGGGAGCTTCTTTTACACGTATTATTGCGACGCTGATGGCTTACATGTATTTTTCTAATATCTGTTCCTTTAGGGCTTTAAGTTTTTTAAGGCTTACATCCGTATTTTATACGCTTAAGCGTTTTTTAATACTAATATCCCTTATTTTTTTTTCTTGTTTCAGCAAGAATAACACAGAAAATAACGCTGTAATCACCTTAAAATAACTGTTATAAGAGAGGCTTTTCCATGGCTGATTCGTTTTATGCTGCTAAGAATGACGTTTGCACCCAATTTCATGTTTTTAGCTTGATCTATAAGAATTTGTTGCCCAAACCCCTGGGAAGTATCACGGGGAGGGGGGGGGAGGTTCTGGGGCGGGAGGGGCGGGCGCACTGAAGGCAATTTGGGGTATTTCATAGGGGTCTATGGCTAGTTCGATTTTTACTGTTAAGAAAGACTTGTGCACCAAATTTATGTTTTCTGCAAAATTTCTGCAAAAATTTGTTACTCCATTTAAGTATTTCTGCCCAGTGCTCTACAATAATAATTGCTCTGCTGACGAGAATACTGCAGTCGCATCAAAATCGTGTTGGTGTTAACACCTATATTTTAAGCTATACAATTCGAAACTCGGTTCATCGGTTCGATCTCTAGGAAAGGGCAAATTTTCTAGCCCATTTGTCTTTCCGTGTCAAGAATATTGTAGTTACATTAAAATAGCATGCGAAAGACCATAGTCCTTGTCCGTACCTACGTTTTAAGCTATAGAACTTGAAAATCGGTTCAGTGGTTCGGTCTCCAGGTAAGGGCAAAGAGTCCCAACAACAACAAGAACTACAACACCAAGAACAACAACAAGAACAACAACAACAACAAGAAATGGCCATGCTGTGGACGCCGAACGGTTTGATTGTTGTCATTAAAATTTGTAATGCAGTGAAATAGTTGCGACACGACCCCAAATACCGAATTTCGTTGGTCTTTGTCAAATCTGGACGAAACTGTAGGAGCTCAAAGTTTGACGTTTAACATGGAAGTTCATGCTGAGGCTTACATAACACTGATTGGTTTTTAAATATAACGAAAAAATCATCAGCTAATGAACCAAGTTACTATAAAATAAAAATATTAAATATTAAGACTGCAGATATTCCATGTAAGCGAGGACATTGCATTACACACTCGTACACTTATGTTTTACTCACTGAGGACCTAATGACTATTAGTATTAAAAAACGCTTAAGCGTATAAAATACGGATGTAAGCCGTAAAAAACATAAAGCCCTAAAGGAAAAGATATTAGAAAAAGAGATGTAAGCCATCAGCGTCGCACTAATACGTATAAAAGAATCTCCAGCAACCCAAAAAACAAGCTGGAGCTTCTTTTACACGTGTTAGTGTGACGCTGATGGCTTACATGTCTTTTTCTAATATATTTTCCTTTAGGGCTTTATGTTTTTTAATGCTTACATCCGTATTTTATACGCTTAAGCGTTTTTTACTACTAATATCCATTATTATTTTTTTGTTTCAGCAAGAATTGCACAGAAAACAATACTGTAATCACCTTAAAATAACTTATAAGACAGCCTTTTTAATACTTAATTTTAAGAGCTATAAAAATTGAAAATCGGTTCTTTGGTTCGATCTCTAGGTGAGGGCAAAATTTCCCCAAGAAAAAGAACAACCAAAATTGTAGTCACATTAAAATAGCGTTCAAAAGGCCATAGGATTTCTTCATACCTATGTTTTAAGCTGTAAAACTTGATCATCGGTTCATTGGTTCGATTTTCAGGTGTAGCATAGCTGTTACAGGCCAGAATTTGGGCTAATTATGAACATCAAGCTAAAAGTCATGAAATTTAGTACACAAATCAATTCGTATCTAATAAATCGAGCTAGCTATGGAATCTCTCGAGATGCCCCCTAAGGTCCCTTCCTGTCCCCCTACCACACTCACCGGTACTACTATGAATTTTGGTACTATGAATTTTGGTACGCCAATCATTTCTAGTAGTAGAAATCGAACCAGCCATGGATACCCACGAATTACCACCAGCATCCCCAGCATCCCTTGTCCCTCCTTTGCACCTCATGAAACATCGATGACCAATGAGGGAGGCACAGGAGGGAGCTGGGGCCCTTTGTGGGGTATTTCATGGGGATTCCATAGCTTGTTCAACTTCTACTGCTAAGAATGACTTGTGTACCAATTTTCAAGCTTTTAGAATAATTGGCAAAAGTCAGTGAGGGGAAACAGGGGGTCGCTTGGGCCCCTTTGAGGGTATTTCATGGGGTTCCATGGCTGATTCGATTTATGCTGCTAAAAATGACTTGTACACCTAATTTCATGTTCCACCACCACCACCATCACCACCACCACCACCACCACCACCACCAACAACAACAACAACAACAACAACAACAACAATACCAACACCAAGAAGAAATGGCCATGCCGTGGACGCCGAACGGTTCAATTGTTGTCATTAAAATTTGTAATGCGGTGAAATAGTTATGACACGACTCCAAATACCGAATTTCATTGGTCTATGTCAATTTTGGGCGAAACTATTAGAGTTCAAAGTTTGACGCTTAACATGGAAGTTCATGCTGAGGCTTACATAAGGCGTAGCGGTCCTTGAACACACATTCTGCTGCATTTCTGTTACCAACTGAGGACTGACGACTGACGCCAAGCTGAGTCTCATGGAACGATTACTAACGGAGATGTGAACTTTTTTTCTGTCGGTTAAATAAAATCGTAAACAATGATTCAACAAACTAACTTGGTGGTCATGATGGCTGAGCGGTGAGATTGGACGCCAGCCGAAAGCCAATTTAGTGAGCAACTGGAAAGAGGACCCCCCTTCCGCAGCTAGGAAAAATATTTTGGCTATTTTGTGTAAGCTTTGATAAGTGTTATGATGGGAGGTGTATGGGTCAAATCCTTGGTTTAGCTCCTCCTTTTACCAAATATCACTTTAAAAATGACTTTAATAAAATGAGCTGGTTCAGTTCCATGAGCCTTCTAATGGCTTTGCTGCCAAATTAAATCAAAGTGCTTGAACTGAGGCGCAAAATAGATGCCTGAAATTTTAAAAGACCGTACTTTTAACCACTATCTTGCACAAGGTTATAATGTTAGTGTGGTGGAGCAAATAAAGTGTCAATCATTTGTCCTGGAAGTCGGCTGTTCTCTCCTTTGATCAGGTGCTGTAATATTTAAGCCTAACGGGCTACGAAACTAGGTATGCATTCGCATTATCAATGAAACGGTCTAGGATGGCGTAAATAATTACAGGGTATCCCATAGATACACTCACAAACGTTGGATTATAGAGGGCACGGAAACAAGCAACTATACCCCAACTAATTTTTTATGTAAGTGCAAGTCGCGTAATGTTTTGACGTGTAAATTGTGAACTTGTTAACATTGAGAACATTGCATTGAAAACTGAGGAACATAAAGGGGAGGTCGAGAACATACACCATGTTAATAATTATCATAACAAAAACCAAATCTGGTAAAAGGGACCACCACGTTCCGAATGGTTCTGCCCTTCAAAGGAGTGATATCAACACGCCAAAATATTCGCCAAGTTAATCGCACCAACTAGTTCGAAGGTTAAATGAAAACTAGACATTGCTACTTTCGGCAGCAATGTTCAAATTTTCATTTAACGTCCCAAGTATTATTCGGTTCGATTAACTTTGCGAATGTTTTGGTGTGTTGATATCACTCCTTTAAAGGACGAACCATTAGGAACTTGGTGGGCTCTTTTACCAGTTTTGGTTTTTGATACGATAGCACTTTTTTTTTAATTGTGTATTAGACTCAACTCAACTTCTAGCCTGCAATATTTTAATTTCATATCACTCCTTTAAGAGGCCGAACCATTCTGAACTTAGTCACCTCTTTATCAGTTTTTGGTTTTGTTTTAATTTTTTTTTATTTCTTGCTTTATTTAGTTCCTATCACGCCTTTGTGAGGCCGAACCACTGTCAATTTGGCGACCTCTACCAGTTTTTGGCTTTATTCCGACATTTTGTTTGTTTTCGCGAATTGGACGTAAGCGAAATTTCTTTGGCAACTTTGTTGAGATTTGTGACAACACACTGGCGTGTGTCTAGATACGCACGTCAGTATTCGTTATCATAGTCCCAATTTTGGCCGTCCAAGCAGAGACGTTGCCGACAATACTAATAATGGTTATAACAATAATTTCGGTCTTTCCCGTTACACCTCAGGCTGTAAATCAGAAAAGGTATATTTAGTTCGTATCGTACTACAGCCATTTGTATAATTGAATAGCTGGAATTCCAGGGTGAATAGTCACCCTGTGGGAATTAACATGTGGTTGAGCAGACTAAAGTAGCTAGAGTTTGCAACGCGTCAGATTTTGCATTGAATGCCACTTTGTTGACATTCTTTCTACGAGTTAATTTTTATCAAGTGGATCATTGCTCTCCATTTTACCACAATTTAAACTTTTGCACTGCATTATTATTTTTCCTGAAATACTTGAAATGTGCCCAAGTATGCTTCAGGATACACGACAGTTACGCAAAGGGTCAAAAGGTTTTAGCGAGCGTTAACAGGGCCCCGGTCATCTGCCGGATGCAGCCCTAAGGCCCTAAAGTATGGCATCGCACTACAACGGTTTACGTCCTCGACAAATGAATTGATGTGATCTTTGTTGCCTAACTTTTTGACATGCAAGATGAGAACTTACACAGCTGATGGTTTAATGTAGGCAGTGAGGACTTACACAAGTATATTTTAGAGTAGGCAATGAAGACTTACACAAGTATATTTTAGAGTAGGCTGTGAGGACTTACACAAGTATGTTTTAAAGAAGGCATTGAGGACTTACACCAGCATGTTTTACAGTAGGCAGTGAGGACTTACACAAGCATGTTTTACAATAGTCAGTGAGGACTTAACAACACAAGCATGTTTTACAGTAGGCAGTGAGGACATACACAACTCATGTTTTAAATGAAGAAAAAATCACAAGATATCTAGACACACGCTAGTGTGTCGCGCCAAGTTAGGCAACAATCATTACAACAAACATCTCATCAGTTCAATTGTCGAGGTTGTAAACCATTGTTGCGCGGCGCCATAGCGTTAGTGTCTTATATCTTGAAGCATAGTTGGGCACATTTCAGGTACTCGTGGAAAAATAATAATGCGGTACAAAAGCTTAAATTGTCTTGAAATCGTGAGCAATGAGCCACCTCAGAAAAATTAACTCGTGTACGAATGCCAGCTAAGCTGCTTTCAATGCAAAATCTGACCCTCAATAACGTTGTAAATGTGTTAGCTAGCTAGCTAGCTAATTCGCTCATCCCCATGTTAAATCCCATAGGGTGATTATTCATCGATACCGAGATAACAGGGAGGCTTCCAGCTATGAAATTGGACGAATGGGTGCAGTACAATACGAACTGCATACCTTATATGGTTTGGAGCCTGGGGGCGTAACAGGGATGGCGTGAGAGGGCGTGTAAGTACGAAAATATTGTTATAACCATTGTTAGTATTGTCGCATCGTCTCTCATTGGACGGCCAAAGTTCGGACCACTAGCGCATCACGATAAATCTAAACAACGTTGCAAAGAAATTGTATTCACGTCCAATTCACGTCCAATTCACGAAAAATAAACCAACTGTAAAAACAAACCAAAATAAAGAAAGCCCAAAACTGGTAAAGAGTGGTTCGGCCCTTCAAAGGAGTGATATCAACACACCAAAACTAACTAACTATTGTAATACAAATTACAACAAAATTAAAACCAAACCAAAAACCCATAAAGAGGTGACTAAGTTGAGAATGGTTCGACCTATAGGCAAAAGGTAGTAGCAAATTGTTGAAAACCAATTTCTTGTTAACGTGGCACTTTATAGTACACATCTGCCCAGTAGTGGAGTTGAGCCAATACACAATTAAAAAAAAAAAGAAGTGATATCATATCAAAAACCAAAACTGGTAAAAGGGGGCCGCCAAGTTCCGAATGGTTCGGCCCTTCAAAGGAGTGATATCACCACACCAAAACATTCGCCACCTAAATCGCACCGAATAATACGTCGGACGTTAAATGAAAACTTGATCATTGCTACCGAAAATAGCAATTTTTCTAGTTTTCATTTAACCTTCGAACTATTAAGCGGTGCGATCAAGTTGGCGAATGTTTTGGTGTGTTGATATGACTCATTTGAAGGGCAGAACCATTCGGAACTTGGGGTCCCTTTTACCAGTTTTGGTTTTTGATATATGATTAACGAAGCAAACAGTCTGCATTTTAATTTGCAGGCTTTGCGAGAATACAAGATGCACTAATCTGAGAAGAAAGAAAAAGAGAACTGCCCCGACTGGGACTCGAATCCTGGACTTCCCACTTACAAAGCCGGGCGCTCTAATCCCTGCGGCGCTATCTGGGCATATCCTGGCTACAGGCTCCAGCTGAGCCTCTAGCTACTAAACAGCAACTCATATTTTTTTTACCTGGCTGAGCTTATCCAAGTCTTTCTGCTTTAAATTCAGCATAATCAGTGTCTTTTCGCTACCTACCTTGAAAGGAAGGAATAGACGGTACCTACTATAGTTGTTCCATATTATATCTGCAGGAAACTGACTGTGTGACGTCACGTTTCCTTGCACTGCGAATGCAAAACATGTGGATATCACACTTGTAGAGTCTACACAGTTACTGTTAGAGTCTACGAGTGGGATATTTACGTATGTTTTGCAATCGTAGTGGAAGGAAACGTGGCGTCATACTGTCAGTTTTCTGCAAACATAATGTAGAACAAAGTATAGTCAGTTACCGCCCCTCCCCCTCACGTTTTTGTTTTCTGCAACGAGTGCAATCAGTAACACGGTCATGACGCCCCAAGCAGTTTATAAGTATAGATTAGAAGTCGGGGACACTTACCAGAAATTAATGTGACCTGCACAACGATAATGAATCTGGCGACTATACGTTTTTCCAATAGTTATGTGTATAGCAGTTAACAATGAATAAATTAGTTAAAGGGACTATTTTTTTAAATATAGACATTAGACGTTTCTAATTCTGGTGCCCTTGTGTGTAAATTCCGGAGATTTAGCTGGCCCCTGACACTCCGCCCCCTCCCCCTCTGCCTTAAACATGCATATGTTCTCAAACATGCGTCCGTTCTCTAACATGTATATGAATAGTTTAATCAAATATCGGTTTGCAGCTTACGTAAATTTATTTATGTGATACATACGTACGCATCAACAATATGCTTTCAACTTAAGCTTTACTAGGCCTAAGACTTTGGAGGTCGTGGCTTTGTTTGTTTCGTTAAAATAAATCCCGTTCTGCATTTCTTTGCTTGGAGCAAGAAACTGCTAAATAGTACGAGATTAAAAAACAAAAACGAGATAGTTTGAAGTGAACCGAAGTCAAAACAGCAAACGGACGTAAATAAACATTCCTGCAAGGTTTCAGATACTGCAGTGTGGCTGTGCTGTTTAGTCCACGTGAAACCTTACTGCTGTATTCAATTGTTTATGCCATTTTTACTTTTGCACACGGTAGATCAACTAATGTTTGGTGCATTCTACTTGGATAAACGATTTCGCTGGAAATTGGGTGTTCTATGCTTAGCACAGCTCGACTGGTGATTCCGGGTATGTGCGAGTCCTTGAAAACCTGGAAATGGCCTTGAAAGTAATAATGAAATTCCGTCCCTGGAAAAGTACTTGAAAATCTTTAAGAAAGATGTATGTATCAGGCAATAGGGCAGCGAACGGAAGTAGACGACGTGACTGAAGAACAGTGAAAAAATTTAGCCAAGAAAGTAGTCGCGTGTGTAGCCTTACATTATTCTTCTTTTGTTTATGAAAAGGTTTGAAATTTGGGCTCTGGCTTTAATTCTATTACGTGTGTAATGGTTGAATACAGCAGTAAGGTTTCATGTGGACTAAACAGCACAGCAACACTGCAGTATCTGAAAGCGTAAAGGAAAGTTTATTTGTGTCCCTTTGCTGTTTTGACTTCGGATCAGTTAAACCTTACCCTAAGCATCGAACGAGCTCGTTTTTGTTTTCTAATTCGTGCTACTTTGGCGTACCATGCAGTTTAAATTAGCTCGTTTTAATGTTTTGTATTTTATCAATTACGGTTTGCACAAACTAATGGAAACAAATCCTTTAATCTTCGGTCTGCGTCACGCAGCTTACGCTTGCTGATTGGCATTGTTGCATAACGACAATATGTTATGTAAAGCAATCAATCTGGTCGTTTACTGTTCCCTTAAAACCCTGAACCACTTGACCAATTAGAAAAGGCCTCATGGAAAGTACGTATTTACATAGCAATACCAGTAAAATGAGCTAAGAACCAGCTTTATAGGACAAATTGTTTGATCTGTAGAGAGCGTAGTAGAAACGTGTCGTGCCAAAAGAAAAAACACAAGCCAAAAATGAAAATTACGATTCCAGCTCAAGTCCATATCTCTGATGAGACAAATCGAAAATTAATAAAAGTTCGGACGCATTATTCACTAAGTTTAACAAACCTTATACACTAGAATGGAGTGGAAAATATTGAAAGACAGCAGAGAAATTAAGCATCGAAATTTCGGCATTAACGTGGGAGGTTGACATCAAACCCTACAGTAAAGGCGGGTACTAATAGCACTAAGTGTTGCCAGATTCTGCCTACTTTCAGTCGGTGATAGTGCCACTTTAATTAGCTGGCAGGCCCGTGCCGTACGGAGTGGGGACTTGGGTGGTGCAGGAGGGCGGGGGGGGGGGGCTGCCCACTCAAAAGCGACTAACACGGGCACCAAATTTGGGTTTCAAAGTTAGAAAAGAAATTCTCTTTTTAAAATTTATTTTCACTGATTAGCTATTACAAGAAAGGTATTGAACAAAAAGAATTCATCAACTAGCAGTAATCCAATAAGCAGTAACCGCTGTCAAGGTCACGCATTTTCTTCCCAATGGCCTTAAATTCCCATCCCAATTCCGTAGCAAGCCAACTCATGCCTGCCACGTGACCGATAACTCGATATATAGGATGCATTAGTAAAAACGTAGGCAAGTTGGGTGGGCAGTATTTGACTGGTGGATTTTTCACTGAAATGCGCAGCAAAAGGATTCGGGGCGCAGGGCCGGACCAAGAAAAATTTACGTGCAGTAGATAAAAAGATGCAAGGGCATCTAAAAAAATTTGTAAAAAAAAAAGGTACCGTGTATTTATAGTTTATAAATTTTCCCTGGACTGTGCGCGATCGCCCTACGATTGCATACGTGATTTTACTCAAGGCTTTTATGACCTTAAAAAAGTTATACTGTTTCCAAATATCATGTTAATGTTTTAACATGTTTTCCCTAGCTTTCTCTTATACTGGTTTGTGTAGTTAGGGCGTAGTTATATTTTTTTTTTTATTTTTGGAAATTTAGCGATTTGATCTGTTGGTTCTCATGTTACCGCCACTGCTTTAATTATGGCATCAATGGTTATTCTTAAACAAGGATGCACTACACTACATTAGTAATTCGACGTGTTGCATGGCAGAATAAAGAAAAATGTGTAATTTATGTATGCAGTTGTAAAGGCAGACATACCAACAGGACACTACTAAAAAATCTGAATGCGTGGTGTACTGAAGAATATCTACTATATTCCACATTATATTAAAAAAATTATCTTGTAACTTTTGCTACTACGATACAGTAAATGAGCCAGAATCTTGTGTGCGACGATGCAATCACTGACCAGATAAGTTTTAATCGGACGCTGATATTGGTTCTCTTACAAAAAAAAAAACTGAAAGCTTCGTTGTTTTACAGTTTCCCGTTCCCTTTGTTCTTGTTCATCCGACTTTTACATTTTTTAAATCTTCGAACACCATATTTTCAGTAAATTCAGCAGATAATTTTTTTTTTTTGGGGGGGGGGAGTAGGAGAAATCGTATTGCGCTGAGGGTACGTGAGGTTGATTACTTTAAATTTATTTACACTTTTTAGGTGTATTAACAAGAGTTAAATTATTTACACGAAAATTGTGACAAATTCCACATTTAATATAACACTCAAATTTCATGTGGCCAATTTTTGTTAGCTTAATCAATACAAAGTACTTGTTTTACTAGCATTTTATAATTATCTTTATTATTATTATTTGTAATTTTAAATCTGTTGGTAAAACTGATATCGAACCAATAAAACTTGCGTGAGTCTTCCTGTTACGGATTTTTTTTTAAATCGGAGAATTACAGGCCAGGATAAATATTCCGCCCTTCCCTCCCTTGCCATTCCGCCACTGTAAAAATAGGACATCATTCGCTTCGTTCACTCGTTCAATAAGAAACAACACCACAAATAAGCGTAATAAAATACTGTAATGTATCGCACCCGGAAATTAGCGAGGCTATGCGCGCCTCACATTCAATGTACCGTCCAGATTCCACCGTAAAAAGTCGGTGTACCATCCGGATTACCGTTAAAGGTAAGTGACGACTCACTTTGTATTGTACTTCGCGATAAGAGAGGAGCCATCTCGATGCCCGTGCATAGTCTCTAACCGACAGCAATTTGAAGAGCTGACTTGCCGAAATGCCTAGTTACACGCCGCAATTTTTCGTATGAGCGCACACCTTTACGATGACATTTCGCTGACGTCATTCACAGATCGTAGACCATCGGGTGACGGTTTTTCGCTTTAGGACCTGTTTAGAGGTTATCATACTTCAAACGTTTTACGTACATTCTGTTGAGCATAATACCGTTTGTACTTGCGCACTGCAAGTGACCCACCCACATACTTGAATTTCGTCGGATCAGAATTGAACAAATGTGTCTGGTTTTTGAGGAGATGTCCTGACGTAAATCGCCTCCACTCGTTTTTGGCTACAACCGCATTCATTCGGCGTGTGACACATCGAATTAAAAATACTGCGCGCCCTTCAATTAGGCCAAATTGTTATTTTTTCGGGTATGACTGTTTTGGCAAAATAATACCATCGGTACAAATATCGAACATATTTCTTCATTCATTACTAGACCTAACTAAAAAGGCTTCATCTCTGCAATGTTTGACGTGAATTACAATTGGACGTAACTGACAAAAGATTAAAAAAAAATACTATGGTTCATTAGAATACAAATCTGGTTGTAGTTTGGAGGTGGGGGAGGGGGGCGGGGACAGCCTGCCAAAATTGCGACGCTTTCTCAGTCCATGCTGTGAAGCCATCCAAATGGATTCATGACATGTCGGTTCCAAAATTATACAAATAGTGCGACAATTATTCGGTTGCGAATAAAATATAATCGGTACAAAAATGTGGTCTCGCTATAAAAAAAATGAACTCGCTATATAAATGCAAATAAGTTTAGCTCAAGGAAGTACTGCAAAATATGTTTTTATTTTGTTGTCACTGGCACACCTGCCACATCTAGGAACTGTGGAGGAACGGAAAGAAGGGCGGCCTTTCCCACAGGATGATACCCTAAAGCCACGCCAGTCAGAACTACCGGAAACCCACTGCCGGAAAATATGACGAGTGAAACTCTGGGTGTGCTTTAAATCTGTATTGCACTAAAATGTCACCAACATTTCTACGATTAAGATTAAAATAACATAATTTGGGACCGTGCTGTCATAGTTGATAATAAATTCTTAATTGTCATTTTTTTTTACGATTGGGACCAGAATTTTTGCTAGGACTGACTTGTCTAGGACGGTGTTTTCAGGTCCGAAATGTCTGGCTCCCATCCAAATACATGAACCTTTTTCTGAAGAGTATAAGTTATTGGTTGGGGGGGGGGGGGACCGCAAACCTGACAGGAGGCGTCATATTACTCTTTGTCTCTCTAGATTGGCTGACCTTGGCCCAGCCCTGCTAGCTGGTAACCCGTCTCCTTGGTAGATGGTATCAAGTACCCTGCCTCCCTCTTTCCGTCACTTCCCCCCACCCAGTCTTCTTAATGCAAGTCCCCCCACCTCTACCCTTTCCCCAGTTCCCTTTCACCACGTTTCCTTTATATATCATTAAGCTGAGCGCAAGTGATTCGTTGGGCCTGACCCACGCAGTCAGGAGAAAGGGAAAGAAGGAAGGAAGAAGGAGCGAAAGCTGTAAAGCAAGCAGTCTGAGTTCAGACGATGTCTCACCACGTAAACGCTATCCAGGCGAGGCGAGGCGAATGCCGAGTGTGTTAGGCTTCCTAGTCGGGCAAAAACAGCGTCTAAACCCAGAATACAGAAAGCGTATTGCAGCGATCTCGCCGCTGATGCATCAGTCCTCGCTTGCTTACAGCATTAAGCTGGGCCAAGAACAACATTGTTTAATAATCTATATAATTTTTTTTATTTATGTATTTAAGTAGTAGATACCCGTGAGTCCTTGTCGATTTAACGGCTATAATTGCTC
>JAHWFP010114638.1:5360-16908 GCA_023313725.1 Lithobius niger
GGGTTGATCCTTGACCATTACGACTAATAAACCGTTTAAGAATACTTTCTGTCTGTTGGACCCTTGTTGTATAGAAGCGGTCGGGTTGACTCCCTGCAGTCGGCTAATTTCCATGAATACCGATGTCACTCAAACGTTTCTAGATGACTCAAATGCCGTATAGTCTTTGAGTAGTCTAGAATTACTTCGTGAAAGGGCTAATAACTGCTTATTTGTTTATGTACATCTTATAATAATAAGATAATCCAAATGTAACAGGAAGTCTTGTACGCTTTCATGTTTATATGAAACTCTCATACACATTGTTATACGAAACCCAAGTCACCCATAAGCTACAGTTTTTTAAAACTGTTTGTCACCAACTAACTCCACCAGTCTAGAGGACAACATACATGACTCCCACCCTATAGTGAGCCAGCATTAATCCCCATTGCATGAATAGTGTTTCTTCTTTTCTTAATTACATTTTTATTAAGTTTCCTGTATAAGAATATATAAGAATGTTCTATAGGATGATATAAGATTATTCTATACAAGCTTGTATGATTTGCAAATAAGAATTATTCCAAGTTCTTATACAAGGTTTTAAAAATTTCTTGTGTGAAATGTCCACTTTCATATTTGAATCGAATATGAATTCATATTCAGCATAGCATGCAATGTTTGTATTCATATTTCTTATAAGCAGTGTTATGAGAAACTATGACAAGTCGAACTGGGAGTTAACCCATGGTTTAATCACCTTCAGGCTGCATTTGTAGGGGCATTTCAAAATAAGAAAAGAAAAACAGGTTGATCCTTCACCATTACGACTAATAAACCGTTTAAGACCACCCCTTCTCTGTTTGACCCGTGTTGTAATCGATAGGGGCGGTTAGATTGACTCCCTGCAGTCAGCTAATATTCTTCAAGGCGACATTCCCTGAATACCAATGTCAATCAAACGCTTCTGGACAACTCAAAGACTGGATTATGCAACTTTAAGTCGCTTCTGCATTGATAATGCGACACTTTTTGTGCCTTAAGAAAACATTCTTCACAGTAATTGATTCTCGGCATTGAAGAGGTCAAGGCGCCTTCGTCCGGCCCTCACGTAACATTCAATCCTGTCGTCCTGAATGCGAATTGAAGCACAAAGGAAAAAAAAAACTCGTGAGCATCAAAGAGCATCTAGCAGTTGAAGACTGAATATTGAAGAAGTACCAAAGATTGAAGTGCTGCTACTAAGACACTTAAATTTGCATCTTCTCGGAGTGGGAATGAGTCGTGAAAGAGATAAGGTCGTGGGCCCTGAGGGATCTCTAAAATTGTCAAAAAATGTACAGTTCTCCTTAGTATAAACAGATTTAATCAATATTAAGCAAAATTCAGGAACGTGCCCGCAAAGTCTAGGCCATCCCTGGCTAATATATATTTTTCTGCTACACCTTTTCCCATTGAAAACCAGTGCGAATGATGTGGGAGTCATTTTTCGAGTCCTCTGCATACTTCGGCAACACAATTTGATGTAGTGTCCTTATGGTAAACTCAGGGTGCTGCCCACTCCGCTGCGCATGGTTTCTCAGGGAAAATAGTGGGTTTTGAGCTCTTTTGTGTTTTTCTTTCATTTTATCACTACCACACCCTCCTTTTTTGGAGCTTTGAAGCTTTGAAACACCTTCCTCACTATAACGGTGTTAAAAATGTTACCTAAGATGTTTTCAAGTAACTAGGGGTGCTCAGAAACTTCTTTTTGGTGGGAACTGTACTGACAACCTGAAAACCTCGCCAACGAGATCAAACCTCACCATTTTTTATTAGAGTGAACCCTCACACTCACGACCTTGCTTTTCGTTGCTGGATCTAGTACTTTTCATACTTTTGTCGGTGGATATCAAGAGGTTAAAAGAATGATTCCCTAGTATCGAGTTGGGGAATTTCAAAATACCAAAATAATACAGAAATCTTAATTTTACCCTTGAATTCTAGCCATGTTGGCATTCAGCAGTTTGAAAATTAGCAAAATTCAAGATTAAAGTTGAAGTAATTTTTACTGTTTACACCTTTACCTGGATTTACATCCCCACAATCCAGTCTATAACTGAACCAAATAGGACGTATCACATCGGTTTATAAAGAATTGAATTTTGAAACATTAATTCTCGTGCAATTTCATTGTTTTTTTCAGCGTGTCAGCAAAATGCAGCTTAAATGGCGGGGACGGGAGATGGTAAGAGGCAAGATTGTTGCATAGCAATAAAACAAATGGGAAAAATCTTTTGGGCACAAGTGACGGGCCGATTACTTCATCTTTGCACGCCACTAATTTATTACTCCCAGTATTTCTGCCACATTGACGGTCTATCCTCAGTGGGACACTGTTGGTTTCGCACGTGTTTCTATACCACTTGCAGTTTCCTTCTCAGGACGGCCATCATGATTGCAGAAATATTTGGAGAAATATATTAGTGACATGCTAAGCTGAAAGAATCGGCCTACCATTTGTACCCTAAAGTTATTCTTTCCATCTTCCCGTATATGAAAAGAAAAATCACTATAATCGTTACTATTCACAATTTCCCAACACTTCTCTACACTGGAAACTATACGAACAGTAAATTTCGCAGTTTGGACCTATGAAATGTGAAACAAGCCGCCGTCACTTTAAGAAAACCGTGCTCTTTGTGAGACCAAACATTTAGCATTTGTAAGCCGATTCGTTTGCAGACGAAATTACCATCAGCCAGTTGACACTGACTCCAGAACAAATTTAGCGCCACAGTCTCAAGTGAAGCGTGTAAATATTGACCTTAGCTTCACAGTTTAGCGGGTTTCGAGACTTTTGGCTGGTCTGTCCAAGATAGCCGGCGACCTTGAGTGTTCTAGCTTATTGTGGGCAAGCCAGGAAACAAGACTCAGAATAGGTAGGCGGTCGGCAAGTCCATACCGCCCTTGGCTTACTACGAAACCTGACTTTCACTCTCTTCAAGTCTCGCTTGATCGCGTATCTAGAACCAAGATACTATACTTTCACCCGTCACCGACCATCACGGCCAACGAAGGTCCTTCGCACCACCGCAAGAGGCGCCCACAGCGCAGGATGATGTTGCTTGCGTGGTTTTCGCCTGCGGGACACCTGCATGTAGAGGGCGGCACTGTCGCTAGCGGCAGGAGGAGTTGCTTCTACGGGCGCCATTTGCATTTGTAAGTGAGCAGGGTTGTTCCTTCAACGGGAGGCAGCATTCTTACAAGTATTTTTTTTTCTTTCTTTTTCCGGTTTTTTTCTTCTTTGGGTATGATGCTTCTTCCTTCCCTTCCCTTCGTTTTCTTTATCGTCTTTCCTGTTTCTCCTTTGCAGAAGCAGCCGGGGCAAATCATTTCATTGACCTTGCCGGCAGGCCATCAGTTTAGTTTTCATGGTTTTTACGAATTGAGGCACGATGCAGCAAGACGACCTTGACTAAGGATGCTTATTCACAAGGAAAACGGGTCAACAAAGAGTTTTCGTGCTCAGATTGACCGCAGAGACAGTGCCTGCACTTGAGTACAATGCCGGATGCCAGTCTGGTTTGACTGTGCTTTATTATTCTAGGTAGACATAAGACATTCGAAGTACAGAGGCAGGCCAAGACAGTTCGTCGAAAGACACTTCTTAGAAGTGGGACGTGTGCCACCGTCTTTGTTACTTTTAAGGCTTTGTATTGGCAGAAATATTGTTTAAAACTGGCGCCCTTGGTATAAATGCTTGGTTTGAATAGCAAAGAGGACACCTTCGTTTTCAGATGAGGATAGCGTGGTGCAAAAACGTCATAAGCTGTTTGATTTTTGTTTGTTTTGTTTGCCAGTCCTCCAGCTTTGTCTATGGAAAATGATGAAATGCTATTCTTGGTATTTTTCGCAATAACAGTCTAGGTTAGAACTAGGGTGGTATCTAATTACTTTCGAATCTACAATTTTCGTTCTTGATTAAATAATAACTTCTTCTAACTACTTTTAAGCTGTTCGTCTTGCGATGGTCCAATACCTACGAACTTTACGTAACTATTAGGTCAACGATCAAAACCAACAGAACTAACAGAACCTTAAACATGACGTTGTAGAGTCCTCAGTACGTAAGGATCCAATGTATTCCTCGTACTTTAGGATATTTTCAAGTACGCGCCTTCTTTTATGTGGAAAAAAACTTTTAGGAGACGCAGCAGGAATGCTTGGGTTTGGAAAGTTAGTGAAGATAGTTTGCAGCAGTTCATCTGCTTTTGAGCATAAGTAAAGAAACCTGTGAAATAGCGTGTAAACCATCTCTAGTATATTACAGAGATCCTTTTCACTATTTAGACTTTTTTTGATGTCTTATCTTCGAATAGAAGTACCTAATAAATTATCAGTTCTTTTTTGGACTATATATTTTTCCCCAATCTGACACAAATGAGAGTGGCTGATTTGTGCCAAGTAGGCTGAAACACCGTTCAAAGATTCAGATTATATCGAATATATATCTTCTTAAAAGTGCATCTTTGTAATTGATCGTTTACGTCTCTATTGATATAATTTACGGGAATTTAAAACTCAGGTTCCATAACCTGTCTGAGAACCTGTCAAAACCTCACACGACGTACTGTCGTTGTGGTACTGAGTCTGACGAAAAATCACCACGATTATTAATTGGGAATTCACGATGTTAATGTAATAAATTTAATTGAGTATGCAGACTGTATGTATGTTCCCATGTCAGTGGTTGACCTCACTTTACTAGCGCACGTGGAAGAGGTGGCTAGGGGCAGGACGACCACACCCAGTTTTAAACTAGCGTAAACTCCAAAAGAAATGTATGTAACAAAAAATGATTCTTTTTTTTTTTACCATTGATGAATTGACCACAAAACCAAATTTGGGACAGGTCAACTTGATATTTGAGGCAGAAGAAAAAATGTAGCTACAAATCACGCGCAACTGTATTAAAACAACAAAAAAAATGTGTCTTCAAAATCAGGACCTGCGATCTAAGTTGTCTGCGTAAATGGGTTTGTGATTTATTGACAAATGCGTTTCGTGAATTACTATTAAATGAGTTACTGCTGACGTAATTACTCATTGTTGTTTCAAAGGTAATAAAATGTTGAATTTAATTCGCGTCACGTCCATCTTCGAGAACTCGCCAAGTAAACAAGCATTATGGCAGACAGGCCTACTTAAAGGTGCATAAACATGCTTACGGACGAAATGATTTCCTGGCAGAGAATACTGGCTAACTATAGACTGAGGCACTCAATGAAATGGCGGGGTTCGAAAATTTCAATTACTTCAGCCAAAAATGAGAAGAGAAAGAAACTGAACGAGAAGCGGTTTCAGCACAGAACTTCTCGAATTATACTTTGTTCCACCATATGTTTGCAGGAAACTGACCGTATGACTCCACGTTTCCTTCCACTACGAGCTCAAAAAACAGGTAAATATCCTACTGGACTGTAACAGTAACTGTGTAGACTCTACAAGTGTGATATCCACATGTTTTTTGCACTCGTAGTGCAAGAAAACACGGCGTCATACAGTCAGTTTCCTGCAAACATGATATGGAACAAAGTGTAGTCGCCACCAAACGACCTTAATTTCTAGATGCGTAGGGGTCAAATGTTGTTGTTTGATGCACACCTAGCGTTAGCCGTAGCACCAGAAGGAGAGAGGGATAATTTAACTAAGTAAATCACATCGGAATTCCTAGTGCCTTTTAGATGTCACAATCGACATGAGCACGAGACATCCCAGGGCCCTTCTCTTCCCGAAAATGCCAGGGGTGGCTGAGGCCAAACTAAGACTCAGGACCTCTGGCACATGAAACGGTCATTGCTGACCATCAGGCCTCTCACCTTGCCCCATCGTAGAGGTCAACTGTCAGATTCAAAAGTTTTTCAAGATACTAAAAAGGCAAAGCGAAAAGACGATGAAAATTCCTGAAACTGCGTGAATTAAAAATTTGACTGTAACTTGCTCGCAATTTTAATGGGATGAGTCCCATTTAGTAGTCAGTCCATAGAAGTTAATTGTTTCCAAAATTCGCAGATTCGCCGTCTTTTTACGAAATTATGAAAGGTTTACCAACACTCCCAAAAGCAGTAAAACCTTTGTGCGATGTCAGTTCACACACGCGAATTTTATAACGGATCTTGTCAATGTATTAAAAATCGTTTGATATACGCTAAATGTCATCTTTTTTTAGAAGTCGTTCTCAAACTTACAAACTCGGGCAAAAATACTTTGATAGTATTGAACGGGGTAATGTAATTGATAAGTAAGGGGGTATTTGATAGTGAGTACCTGTACCACTAGATAATGATTGATGCACCTGACAGTAAATTGAAACTAAACCATGCGCAACGGCTGTTTGCCGTGACGTCACCATGAGTTAGCCAACAACGAACGAGAACAACGGGTGTTTGGCCGTCTGATTGGACTAGCCCAGTCACGTGATATGCACATATAGCAAACAGCCATGGCGTGTGGTATAAGGCATCAGCAAAAATCATACATAAGAATAACGTAGTACAAAATGTCAGCTTTATGCATTTATGGTTTATTCAGGCAATAATTTAGAGGGTTGGGAGGAGAATTTGTGACTGAGACCCCTTTTGAAACGTCTTAGATATAGGCCGATTCTTATTAGTTTCGTCTGTGTTTATATGCAGAGGGCGCCATGAGTTTTATGCGGAAATTTCTAAACTTGTAAAAATTAAACTAAACTAAAAGAAATTAGCTTGTATTTAATTGTTATTTAATTTAGCTTAGTTGTAATTTAGTTTACTTTAGATTTGGGCTGAAAAATGAGTAAAAATTACCAGATGGAACGCATGACGCCCTCTGAAAATTCGGATGGAACTAATAGGAATGAGTGTAACACACTTCAATAGGACTTTTTAGAGTTACATATTTTCCTCCCCAACCCTATAAATTCTTGATTCAATTGACGTGACCCGGATTCGAATTGGCGAATCAGTACATCACCAGATTACTGCCTTTACCAATATGGCCACTTGTCCACTGGTTATATGGATAAGTGGGCATATTGGTAAAGGCAGTATGGTAGTGATCTGGTGGTGAACTGGTTCTCCAGAATGAAATGTAAGTGTAGAAAGGTGGCTTACTGTACTACGTTATTTCTAGTCTATGGTTTTCTCTAGTCTATGATTTCTAGTCTATGATGGCGTATTTCCAATTTGTCTTTATATAATTTTATAGCGATTTATTTTGATTTAGTTCATCTTCGTTAAGTTAAATCATTTTGGATTAAACAGTTACGAAAGTTCCTTGAAAACTCTTGCCTTTTAAATGTGAACAACCACTTGTTGCTTGCTAATTTCGTAAACATACATCTTCGAACATTATTTGTCATAAAGAGCTCATTCCTTTCAAGAATGAGTTAGCTGTATGTCGTACATCTCTTTCCTTTAGAGAGTGGTAAAAACGGCTAATGGATGTCCCTGTAAAAAAAAAAAAGCAATCTGGCTAGCTAATTTCATTAGCTATCTCACCTGATTAGCAACACTACTCTCGTTTCAGATCGTGGTTGAAAGCCACTAGCCACCCGTTGGCTCATTCATTTTGTTAGAGTTATGGCTTTAAAGGACTCATCGCCTAAGAATGCAGTAATAGAACTTGTTGTTACCGAGGCTTCCTTTTTGCCCTCGTGGAAGTCAAACGTGCTGCGGGTTAATAAGGGCGAGGCAGCCATTGCATGTGGACAAACAAAATCCGCAGCCTACCTGTGCGAAACATGGAGAGCCTTTTCCGTGAATTAATGGCGATGCCACGCAACAGGCGTGAATCGGAATTTTTCATCAGTTGCAATTTTTAGTGAAGAAAGCTCCTTTTCACCGATTCCTACTGATGGAAACGTCTTGACGTTGCTTTGAAGTTTCCAATGAGAACATTGCCAGTTAGGTCTTAAAGGGTTAATGTATTTGATGTTGAAAACATTATGAAAGGCCCAAAGAGATGGAACTATGTTCATACGTCATCAGAAGTAAAACCGAAGATCAAAACGAGTGAAAGATACTCACGTGCTGTGTTGCCTCATTCACCTAAGAAAGGATAATGCAGTTTACTAAAAAATACATATTTAAAATCTTTTACTTGCTACAATCTATGCGAGGTTGAGGACATCTGCGATTCCATCACCAGCTGACTTGAACTTGCCAAAGGTCCGAGTATGGCGTGATAACCACTAGACTAGACTTCCGTCTTACTTACAAAGGACGAGACCAAAGTTGGAAGATATGTGCGTAAAACGTGTAGGAGCAAGCGTTTTCAATTTTGTTCTAGCTCTAAGCTTCACAACAGCAGGTGCAATTATTTTGTAATTTGAAAAGGCCCTGACGTGCAGATTACATTCAAGATTATTGTAATTTTTATATTTGTTTGTGGATGTGTAAATAACAAAAAAACAAAGCACTAACCATATACTAACCATTTACTGAGTATTCCGTGTACTAGCAATTCCATATATTGGCAAGGCTTTTAATTGTGAATTTATATTTCGCTAAGTTAATGCCTTGTATTCAAACCAAGCAACTCCAAATCTGTATTGGTCATGCCTCTAAGGCCGACGCCCCTCCATCAAACTGTCTTTCAGTGATCGTCACCAAAGTTTCTGAGCCTTTACTGTTTCTGCAAAAGTCCTATGTCTTGCAAAATCCTATGTCTGCTCAATTTTTTACATTAAATGTCAATAAAAGGTCTCGATTTTGGATTGACACCAGTGTCACGTCATGATCCAAGTGTCTGGAGAGAGAAATTGTTTCTGTTAAGCTATAGGTCATGGTGTGGGTCAAATTTTACCATTGACGTTCAACAACCTTATACGTTGCTGTCTTTATGCAAACACAGAAAATCCATTTAGATAACCCGTGGAAACTCGACAGTCAGCAGGAGCAACTTAGTGGCTTTTGGGTGTTGTCTGTCACTTTAACAATCTGAATCTCAGCCATTTGTTCGTTAAATGTCAATAAAAAGGCCTTGATTTTGGATTGACATCAGTGTCACGTCATCAGCCAAGTGTCTGGAGAGAGAAATGGTTTCCAATCAGTTAGGTCATTGTGGTGTGGGTCAAATCTTGCTATTGACGATCGACAACCTACGTTGCTGTCTTTATGCAAACACAGAAAATCCATTTAGATAACCCGTGGAAACTCGACAGTCAACAGAAGCAACTTAGTGGCTTTTGGGTGTTGTCTGTCACCTTAACAATCTGAATCTCAGCCATCCTAGCTATTTGTTCGGTAAATGTCAATAAACAGGCCTTGATTTTGAGTTGACATCAGTGTCACGGCATCAGCCAAGTGTCTGGAGAGAGAAATAGTTTCCAATCAGTTAGGTCATTGTGGTGTGGGTCAAATCTTGTCATTGACGTTCGACAACCTATTTCGCTGTCTTTATGCAAACGCAGAAAATCCATTTAGATAACCGTGAAAACTCTACAGTCAACACGAGCAACTTAGTGGCTCTTGGGCGTTGTCTGCCACCTTAGCAATCTTCGCAATTTTTTCGTTAAATGTCAATAAAAAAGCCTCAATTTTGGATTGAAATCAGTGTCACGTCATGATCCAAGTGTCTGGAGACAGAATTGGTTACCAAGGCAATCAGTTAGGTCATTGTGGTGTGGGTCAAAACTTGCCATTGACGTTCGACAACCTGATGGCGCTGTCTGTATGCAAACATAGAAAATCCATTTAGATAACCGTGGAAATTCGACAGTCAACAGGAGCAACTTAGTGGCTTTTGGGTGTTGTCTGTCACCTTGGCAATCTGAACCATTAATTTGAACGATTGCATACTGTTACACGGTAATGGCAAATCTGCGTGCCATGTATAAATAAAGGGATTAATTACTGAGGTCAGTTTGTTTCGATTGCATTGCTGGTCGTTGGCTGTCTCTCTGTTTGTCGCCAACGGGTTAGTAACATCAGTTCTTCACTGGCACTTATCATGCATTCCATCGTGGAGGATGGGAAGACTTGGCCGGCCATGCTTAGTATGCCTCCCGCTACCAAGAGCCGCCTGCAGGGATTCCGTCCCAAAACCAGCTCTGTTCTCTCTCTCTCTCTCTTCGAAGACGCCGACAATAAAAAACGATAAAAACCGCTGCAGGCGAGCAACCTCACTCGTTCGTAGTATTTTATTTGCACCCACCAAAAGAATAAGTTAAAGAGGTGAGATTTTAAGATTTAAAAGCTCTGAGCTGCGTTAGCTGTGATTTTTTTTCAAATAAAATTTTATATTGTTCGCGTAGCTCATACGAGCCCAAAACATCATTCTTTGTGATTTCAATGATGTTATGAAGGTAAGGTTTAAAGGTCCTTACATTTTTTAAACGACATTTTTATCGTGATAGGGGTTGAGGAGGGGGATAGTTACAAGCTGAAGAGTAACAGACGTTTTCTTAAAGTTTTGGCTGCAAATGTGAGACAGCGAGAAAATAGTAAAAAATTCAAATCCGGCGTCTGTGGAACTTGTCCCGAGTGACTTTTACCCGTGGTGGAACGTCAACTAGTGGAAGATAATCTTATTGAAGTTAACTTTTTGTTAACATGATCCATGGAAATAATCAGTCTCACTGGAATTGGAATTGGAAATCTTATTGGAATTAACTTTTTGTTAACATGATCCATGGAACTAATCAGTCTCACTAATTATGGCATTGAGCTTCACATAGCATGATTGTTTTGCCTCGCTGTCGGTGCTGACTAAAGGTACCATCACAAACTATTGTAACAAAAAACGATGTGGAACTAACTTAGGTGTGAAACCTACTCCTAGTGTAATTTCTGAATTAATTCTAATCACAAGACTGAAAAAGGTTCACCAAGATTCACACTGATTAACTGGATTTAAAATTGTAACAAGATTCACAATCTTCATTAACAGACTGATAAAATTTCCCCAAGCTTCACGATGATAATTCAAATTCAATAATAACCAAGATTCACACGGAGGCTAAGAGACGTCACTTTCAAATGTGGATATAAGATAATTACACCCCTCTTGGAACATTCTTAAAAAATAATGGACTTTTTACCTCAGGGTTCGATGTTTCTTTTACAAGTAACATTTTCATTGCTCCTAGATCAACTTTTTTTATGCTTTAAGACCACTTTACAAAATTATGTCATGGATTACGTTTAAAAAACAAAAAAAAAGCTACGCAAAAAAGCCGAGAGTACGTACATACCTAAAGGGCAAATAGGGTCAATAGAGTCAAGCTCTAACTTCGAAAAAATCTTTTAATTTGCATTTCTGATTCCTAATCCGATAAAATAACATTCTCTAATATTTTTTGTTCTTTTTTTTTTCGTTTACGAGCGCCAAAGAAGCAGCAGCGGAACAATTACGTAAATGGAACTCTCGGGCGCCACAATTTGTGTGCTATTAGTATGCAAGTGGTTGGCCGTCACTCGTCCCTAGGGAGATATTATTGGTGTCACCAACCATAAAAATGACTCATCTTCATAATCTAACGCACCCGACAAAAGTAGTTTCGGCCGGCCTCTCTAAATAAATAAATATATAAAAAAAAAAAAAA